>JAOWBW010001366.1:113409-327959 GCA_026119855.1 Campanula takesimana | reverse complement strand
GTTATTGAAGAATTAGAAGAGATGTCATTATTCCTTAGACAAACATTCCCTTTTTGACCGTATAAGGATGTTGTTATGTCATGTCAAAATAACTCTAAGTTAACTTTGGAGTTTCTGCAAGGAATGTCGTTTTGTCCGTCAGTTTGAATGTTTACCGTTAGTCCTTTCTGCAACAAGGACAATTGTCAGGTAGTGGTGCAACAACTACCTAGGACTACAAGACACAACCAAGGACGAAAATGACAGCTCAACCAATGGGATTTTCGACAGCACTGTACCCTTCAGATTTGATTCAAATCCTTACCCAACGGTCACAGGGGTGCTCTGGCTATAATACCTTCATTATTCAACAATGATGGTTGCTGAGCTTCAAGAGATTCATTCCCAAGTATTCAAGTTTGCTTTGAAGATTTAAACCCAGATATTCATATCTTCAACCATCTCCATTGCAAACCCAGTTCTTCATCAAAGCTTCAAGCCTAACCATTCATACTTAGCCTTTACACCGAAAGAATTCTATTTGCTCAACCATCATTTAGATACTTAGAGCATTTGATTTCTTTTCACACACACACACCCGATTTATATGATCACATAGATATATACTTCGAAAACACCGGTTGTTATTATAGCTTATGTAGACTTATTGTTTAGAGTTTAGATTCATCTTGTAAAACCTCCTCTAAATTAATACAAGTCTTATAGCTATTAGAAAATCCTAGACTAACCATCTAGGTAGAGGACGTAGTTCATTTAAGAACGAACCTCTTCAATTTGTGTGTTTGATCTTTATTTTTTCTGTCTTGATATTTATCTTTCTTGTTAGTGGTTCTTGAATTTGCTTCCATATACACAAAGAATGACTTGAAAATGAATTGTGTTTTCCTTTAAACTTTAAGTTTAACTATTCTGTTGCATCATAGTGTTTTCTCTCACCGAGTCAAACTTCCCAACTCTTCAACTAACCAATTTGGCAAACCCCAAAACTCCGCTGTGCATTTTATCAGTTCGAGTTCTTGTGCTTTGAACCGCAGTTGGCAAAACTGATAAGTACTCGGTTGATTTTAAGGGTATTTTCGAAAAAGTTTCGGACCGCTATTCCCCCCCTCTAGCGGTTCTATACCCTTGTTGCCCTCTGGGACCAACAAGTGGTATCAGAGCATATCCACCGAACTTGTTTTTACAAGCTTAACCGCTTGGGTGCTGATCCAATGGCAAACACAACACCCATATGATGCAAACATCCATTTCGAATCACTTACCGATTCTGGATGAAGATAGTTTTTATTTTTTGGAAAGATAGGATGATGAAACACATGATTCATGTGATCGTAGACTGTGGACCGCGTTACTGATGGACCATATGTTCCTATGAAAGCTAATCCACGTGCAGGACCGCAGGAGAAAAGCTGAAGTTAAGAAATTAGAAAGTGAATGGACTGATGCAGACCGCATCAATGTGGATTTTGATGGAAGAGCTATGTCCATGCTAGTGTCAGCTATTGACCTGAGGACTCATTCTAAGGTGCTTCACTGCAAACCGCAAAGGCTACCTGGGATGCTAAAGTTGACTTTCTGGAAGGAGATTCAGATACCAAGAAGAACCGCCTCTATCAACATAGAAGACTCTTTGACTATTTTGTGTAAAAATCCTAAGGAATCTCTTAGACAATGCTATGAGAGTTTATGATATTGTTAACGTTTGTTTTTTCTCTTGGACATGTCTATTCTAATACAGATTTGACACATGAGATTCATGCAAGCACTTGGTAGCAAATGGCTGATCAAAACTACTAACATTGAAGACAACAAGGGACTTGGAAGCTCTTGATCTTCGACACTTGTATGCCATGCTGAAGGTTTTTGAAATTAAGCTTGAAGAGGTCCATGAAACCGAAAGCAGATTTAAGACCCTCTCTCTAGCTGCATTCAACAATACCTCATCTCCTGTCTACAATCCAGACCATCATCAAACCACTCCTCACCTCCACTTGCAACCGCTCCTCCTGACCAAATGTTCCTAGATATAATCCTCAAACCGCACCTTCTGAATATTACCAGCAGTCTCAACAATCTATCCTCAATCACATCAACCATATCCTCAATCTTATCAATCTTATCAGCAGTCTCATCAATCCTACACTCCTCCTCAAAGTTCTTATGCACATAGTGTAGGATCACAATCCTCAAGTTCTACTCAAGTTGATTTTGATGAAATGATGATGAAGAATTTGCTTTGTATGTGAGAGATACACCAAGTTCAGGAAAAATAATATCTCAATTTCCATCCAAAGGCCCAGCAAAGTTTGTCCCTCCAACCAGATTCAACAAAACTACAGATCCCAAGACAAGGGAAGACTTGGTTTGTTATAACTGCAGACAACCAGGTCACTTTGCGTCAAGTTGTCCCAAACCGCGATATGAAGCCGCGCCAGCAAAGAAACCATTCAACAAGAAGTTCGTGAAAAGAAGAGGAATGGTAGCTGACCAGGGAGATCAACCGCTGACATGGATGGGTTCAGACTCAGATGAAAGTGATGATGAAGAAACTGCTAATCTCTGTCTCATGGGATTTGAAGAAAGAATTGAAATTGACGAAAGCCTTCCACTGCCAAAACAACAAATGAAGTCAGTTTCACCTAAGACTCCTGAGGCTAGATCAAGCAGAGCTCCTACAACACCAAACTACACTCCCGAGGTTCAAGCAGACCAAAGTCATGATGATCAGTACTAGAACGTGCAAATATTATATGTCAACACACACACTGTACTTAAAAAGGCATATAAACTAATGGCTGCGGAACTTGAGAGATCCCACGTGTATGTAAATCCCACAAGGAGGAATTGAAAATCTCAAGCTCCAAATTGCTGGGATATCTACTATTGTGGATGAAAACCGCTATCTGAAGGACAGAACCGAGGTACTTCTCACCCAAATCCATGATCTTACCGTACAAGGGATGACCTCCAAAAAGTGACCGATGTATGGACTAAGTCTGGTGTCACCGTGGAACAAATCCTAAATTCACAAATTCCTACTTCGGATAAAAGTGGATTGGGGTTTTAAAACCGATGATGGGTGTAAGTGTCCTTGTCTCTGTGCCGAAGGTGGTGTGAAACCTACTGAACAAACCAAAGAAATTCCTAAGGTTAATCATGCTGGTAAAAAGGCTCAAAACAAAAATTAAAAGGCAAAATTATTTTTCTTTGAGTACCCTAAAAACCAGACTGGGAGAGATTCAAAGTGGAAAGAGAAATCCATAGCGGCTGAGGCAACCAAGGAAGTATTGAGTGATGAAACCGCTCCTAGTCGGTTTAAGGAAATTCCTATCATTTTCCCTAAAGCCGCACCTAAGAGGAGGTTGAGCTCAAGAAGGTAATCTTTGTTAAAGCCAAAACCGCTGACCCAGTAAAACATGAGAAACCGAAGGTCAGTAAAGGGTTTGTAAAACCGCAACCAAAACCTGGATTTATTCATTGCGCTATTTGTGCTGATTTTGGTCATAGTGCTGGTCATTGTCTTTTAATTCACACCCAATTCCAAGGGACGTAAAAATCCTAAGGTCAAACAAGTGTGGGTCCCAAAAAGCTGCAAACCCTAGGACCCAAAGAATAAGGGGGACCAAAACCTTTCATGTTTATTTTTCAGATTTCATGTTTTATGGCTGGAACCGCGAAGAAGAAGAAGGATCTCTGGTATTTGGATAGTGGATGCTCACGACACATGACTGGAGATTCCGAACTACTCTGTAGTTTCATCCAAATGAAAGGTCCCCCAGTAGTGTTTGGTAACAACAAGAAAGGAGAAACAGTAGGATATGGAGCAATCAAACGAGGAAAGGTGACTATTGAAAATGTGTCATTAGTAGAAGGACTCAAGCACAACCTTCTCTCCATATCTCAGTTTTATGACAAAGGAATGAACTGCATCTTCACATCAACTAACTGTTATATCAAAGACGCTTCCTCTGAAGTCACTCTACTGACTGGCAACAGAACATGTGATGTTTATATGATAGATTTGAGCAATATTGTTTCTATTGCTGACCTCTGTTTGTAGCCAAAAACATAAGTGAAAGCAGCTGGTTATGGCATAAGCGGCTCAGCCACTTGAACTTCAAGTATCTAGCAAAACTGCACAGGGATGGTCTAGTAAAAGGACTACCCAAAGTGGCTGACCATCATGATGAAAAGTGCAAAGCATGCCAGCTTGGAAAGCAGCCCGAACAGTCATTTCCTAGTAAAACCGCACCTTCAACGAACCGCTGTTTACAATTGCTGCACATGGATTTATTTGGACCTGTCCCACCGCCAGTATTGGAGGAAACCGCTATACACTTGTGGTGGTTGATGATTATTCAAGATATACATGGGTGGAAGTGATGGCCTCTAAAGATGATACTTATGGCATCGTAACCGCTCTCTTTAGACAGCTCCAAACTCAGAAATTGGATGACATTGTTGCCGTGCGTTCAGATAATGGAACCGATTTACAAACAATGGTGTTGCTCAATATTGTGATGATCATGGAATTGATCATAACTTCTCTGCCGCTGGGGTTCCACAACAGAATGGAGTTGTAGAAAGAAAGAACAGGACTTTGATTGAAGCCGGGAAGACAATGATTGCAGAAGCAAAGCTTCCCAAATACTTCTGGGCCGAAGCCATCAATACCGCATGTTTCACCCAGAACCGCTCCCTAATCATCAAAGTTCACACAAGACTCCTTATGAATTGTGGCGAGGCAGATCACCCAACATTGCCTTCCTCAAGATATTTGGATGCAAGTGCTACATCTTGTACAATGGCAAAGAGCATCGAGGTAAATTTGATGCTAAGGCCGATGAGGTATTTTTGTTGGTTATTCAAAACACTCCAAAGCTTTTCGTTGTTTCAATAAGACATCTTTAAAAATTGTAGAGTCAGTCCATGTTACATTTGATGAACATAATCTTCTTGAGCCACATATGGCTCCAAATGTTGCTGATGATTTCAGTGGTTTTGAGACAGGTACATCTTACCCTAATCATGCAACCGTAAATGACCAACCTACTCAAACTGCTCCATCAGGTTCTCCAGCCGCTCCAAAACAAACTGAAGGTGTTTCTGTAGAACCGCATTCTTCTAATCCCATTCAAACCATTGATCCAGTTCCAAACATCACCTTCAATGAAGATTTCAATGAATATCAAGTAGAGCCTCCTCTGGAAAATCTTCAAGAAATAGTGGTTCATGAAGACCTCCCCCCAGAAATCAATGAGCATAGAGACCATCCAACAACTAATGTTATAGGTCCTATCAGTTCTGGTGTTCAAACAAGAGGAAGCTTAACTCATAGAGATAACCACAGTTTGTTCTCAACCGCACTGTTATCTCAGATGGAACCAAAGAAGGTAGATGAATCTCTAAGTGATCCAAGTTGGGTAGCTGCAATGCAAGAAGAGCTCAATCAGTTTGAAAGATGTAGAGTTTGGACTCTAGTTCCAAGGCCCAGAGATCACACTGTAATTGGAACAAAATGGGTATACAGAAATAAGATGGATGAAAATGGTACTATTACAAGAAACAAAGCAAGGTTGGTTGCTCAGGGTTATAGGCAAGAAGAAGGGATTGATTATGATGAAACCTTTGCACCTGTAGCCAGACTTGAAGCCATTAGATTGTTCCTGGCCTATGCCTCCTTCAAGAAATTCAAGTTATATCAAATGGATGTGAAGAGTGCATTTCTGAATGGTGAACTACAAGAAGAAGTTTATGTAGCTCAACCGCCAGGATTTGAAGACAACAATATCCCAATCATGTCTTCAAGCTCAAGAAGGCCTTGTATGGACTCAAACAAGCTCCAAGAGCATGGTATGACACTCTATCTAATTTCTTATTGAACAAGGCTTCTCTAGAGGTAAAATTGATACAACCCTATTTATTGCTAAACACAAAGGTCATTCATTATTAGTTCAAATCTATGTTGATGATATTATTTTCGGTTCTACTAATGAGACTATGTGTGTTAAGTTTGAGAAGCTTATGAAAGGTAAATTTGAGATGAGTATGATGGAGAGTTGACATTCTTTCTTGGACTCCAAATCAAGCAATGTCATGATGGAATTTTTATCAACCAAGCCAAATATACAAAAGATTTGATCAAGAAATTTGGGCTTGAAACCGCTAAGCCAGTTGATACCCCAATGCAAAAGGCCTGCAGTTTGGATCAAGATGAACGAGGTAAGAAAGTTGATCAGACTCTCTACCGAGGTATGATTGGTTCTTTACTTTACTTAACTGCTAGTAGGCCAGATATCATGTTCAGTGTTTGTGTTTGTGCTAGATTTCAAGCTGACCCTAGAGAATCTCATCTTATTGCTGTTAAAAGAATTATTAGATATTTATGTGGATCTGTTAACCTTGGACTTTGGTACTCCAAAGAATCTTCATTTGATCTATTAGGTTATTCAGATGCCGACTTTGCAGCATGTAAGATAAGCAGAAAGAGCACAAGTGGTACTTGCTAGTTCCTTGGAACCCGGCTTGTATCATGGTCCAGCAAGAAACAAGCATCGGTTTCAGTCTCAACCGCTGAAGCCGAATATATTGCGGCTGGAAGCTGTTGCTCTCAAATTCTCTGGATGAAACAGCAGTTGGAAGACTATGAAGTATTTGAGAAGAACTGCCCTATCTACTGTGATAGTACTGCAGCAATATCAATCTCCAACAATCCAGTACAACACTCAAAACCAAGCACATTGACATAAGATATCATTTCCTCAAAGATCATGTTGAAAAGAAGAACATTTTCCTAGCAAAGGTGGGAACCGACGATCAAATTGCAGATATTCTCACCAAACCGCTCGAAAATTCTAGGTTCTTTCATTTACGAGGAGAAATGGGTATGCTGGAACTTACTTAATATAATTCATGCCTATTTATTCTTGTTCTAATAATATTTGTTAAGTATTTTGGCTCTATTAAGAAAATGCAAATAGTTTGCGGTTCAATAGACAAAACCGCAACAAGATGGTTCAGCTAAAGATTCCACTCAAACCGAAGAGTCAAGTAGAACAATTTCAGTTTTATCCAAACCGAATTGTCAAAGCAAGGTTTCGGTTTTCTCTACTGAAACCGAATATAGATCTGAAAGATATCGGTTTCACCAAAACCGATAATGAGGAAAAGGTATGTCGGTTTACGCAAAACCGCTCAGGTATGAATTGCATTTTAGTCCCTACTTTATGTCACTTCATTCATTAAGGACCTTTTTGCAATTATCTTTGCCGCATTAAATGCGAATCGACAGGTACACTGACGGTTGAGTTTCCTTCAGCCGTCATGCCCGCTCCACTACCCGAGGTGGTTAATTGAGTATAAAAGACAAACCATTTTTCAATTTATCTTTTTACCTTCTTACTCTTTTTAGCAAAAAAAACCCTTATCTCTCCTCTGTACGCAGTCATCCCTCTCTCTCTCTCTGCTCTCTCTAATTTTCTTACTTAAAACAAAATTTTCAATGGCACCAAAGAAATCAATTGATCTTGCTTCTTCTTCTACATCGTCCAAACCATCGAAGCCTGATATGGTATGTGTTCGCATTTACTTATATACACTGTTTGATTACTTTATTTTAAGATTTGTGTTCAATTTTGGGCAAAATCAATTTTGGGGTTATTTGGTGTTCTTGCAAAATTTTGCAGATTCTGGGTTCATGTGTTGTTATTTGTCTTAGTTTATTTAGAACTTTGTTAGAATCTACTCTCTGTGATCATTTTGATATAATTTTTCCATATTTTGGTTAAGATTTTGTTTTGCATATTCATACTCTGCTCTTAGTGTTCTTCATGCATTCAAACTCTTTTTCAAAATTTTCCCTCTTTGATCCGTTTTGCCTTCGCTGTTCCTTCATTCTTTGTTTTTACATTTTTACCCTTACTCTCCTTGAACCGCATGTTTTCATTGTTAGGATTCCTTGTTATAGTTTGTAGTACTTAATCAAACCGCGGTTTGCTTAAGGATTCAAACTATCATTCTTTAAACTATTTCTAACTAAGAATATCTTTCAGGATCCCTCAAACTTTGTTCCCGGTTCTAGGATTCTTGAGAATGAACTTAAACAAGATGCAGTTGGACGGAAGCTCCTCAAACTGCTGAATGATGCTAAACTGCTACCTCTGTTTCTTATGGATGAACCGCAGTTTGTTACTATTATCTGCGCCGAATTCTTTGAGAATGGGATCTCCACAAAGGCTGAATTACTAGATGTAAGAGGAGAACCGATAAGGGATCTGGAATCCGGTGAAATAAAATTTGAAGATGCTATCAAGTCCACCGTCTGTGGCAAAGAAGTGATCCTAACCGCTTCCAAGATTGCAGTTCTAGCTGGTCTTGAGAACTCTGGAGTTATGGGGATAAAACCGGAACTTCTAAGCAATACTACAATGGAGCTGATTGGAGTTAACTCTTTCTCCACCAAGAATTCCTCCAAAAGGACTTTGGAGAGGTGATGGCTCATCTTTGTGAACTGGTAGATTCTGGAGTCATGTGCAAGAATGGAAACCACAACAACTTTACAAGTGAACAGTATGCTTACTGTGTGGCCATTCTTAAAGGGAAGAAACTGCACTGGCCCAAGGTTGTGATGAAGGAGATTATAAATGCTCTAAACCGCCTCCATGCTGCTAAAGCCGCTGGAAAATCCAAGGTCAGAACTCATTGCAGGTTGCTGACAAAGTTCTTGCATCAAGATACTGCCATTTTCAAGTTCTCTACTGAATACAAGGACTATTGGTTGGATCCAAGTGAAAAATCTATCTTTGGATTGTCAAGACTTGATACCTTCAGAACAACCTTTGGATGGCGGTATGCTCAAACTGTTTGGAATGAGGACCCTCTTCCTGAAGCCGAACGTGGCCCATTTCCTGAGGCTCGGCTCAACAAATCAGGGAAACCGTATGCTGGTGCCATTGCTGATCAGGCCCATGCTACGATGCTAAGAAATGAAGGTCAAACTGCCACTCTAAACCGACTGGGGTTAAGTAATTTAGCTCAAACCGCGGTACAAGCTGAGGGGGAGCCTGCGGTTGAGGGGGAGCCTGCAATTCGGTCTATTCCTGCGGCTCGTCCCAAGGAAACCGCTGCTCCAAGAAAGAGAAAGGGAACTGCTCAAATCCCTTCGGTTATTACGAAAGCAAACCTATCCAAACCGCCTTCCAAACCCTTATCCAAACCGTCATCTAAACCTTCATCTTCTTCAACCTCTTTTCCCCCCATCAGTCTATCTCCTACTCTTTCAAAACCTATCACTTCAAAACCTTCTATTCCCAAACCTCAAGTTAAACCCCTCTCTCCATTACATCAAAATGTGGAGAAATCCTTAAATTTTGCTAAGGATGCCTCCTATCTTAAAGCCGCCAAGGCAAAATCCATTCCAGAACTTATCCCTTCACCTTATCTTTTTCTTCCTATCCCTTCTCCTCCTAAACCTTCCACTTCTAAACCGCCTTCTGTTCAATTCTCTGAAGAACAGTTGGCTGAAATTTTCAAAGCCTTTCCAAACCTCAAACCCTCCTCTCAAACCGATCCCGAGCAGACCGAAGTGTCTGAGGATGCGGTTCTAGTTGAACAAACCGCTGTATCTACCATTGTGGTTCAGCCTGAGCAAACCGATGAGTTTGAGGCTGCAGCATTGCCTGAGCAGACTGATATGTCTGAGGCACTTGGTGAACCTGAGCAAGATGTTGAAGTTCTTGAGGTTCAACCGCCAAAGAAGAAGAGAAAGTTGGTGAAGAAAAGTGATTATGTGGAGCATTGGCAGTCAAGGCCACCAGGAGCTGTGGACTTCAGTGAGGCTGACTACAAAAGGGATCACTCACCTCTTGAAGGATCTTTTGCAAGAGAGCTAAGAGAAAGAGCTGAGATGAGGAAGGCAGGTATTGACCCAATGATGGTTGAGGTCTCTCCTCCTTCACTTAAAAGGAAGTTGGACTTTGATTCACCAGAACACACTCCATCTTCATCTCCTGATTTACCTTATGCTCCAACTCCGGTTTTGGCATCTACTTCTTTATCGGTTCAACCACTGCCTCTTCCTTCAGTTCAACCGCTGGCTATTACTCAAGCTCAACCTCTCTCTCAGCCGCCAGTTCAGCTATCTCCACAGACATCGGTTTCATTCATTAAACCGAAGACAAAGAAACGAAAGAATGCTGCTGACTTAGCAAATTATTTGAAGCGGTTCAAAACTGAAACCTCTAGGGAAAGAAGGGCTGGAGCCCATGCTCGTGCCGCCGCCAAAGCCGAAGCTAGATTCTTGAAGGCTGGCCGCCCTAACCCTTTTGCTATCTTTCCCAAGGATGAGATGGAAGCCGCAGTTGAACACTTAATTCTTTCAGTTGCAGACAAAGTGATGGGTGAGATTGCCGATCAGGTACTCATGGATCCCACTCTTGCTAGTCAATTCTTTCTAAAGTTAACTGCTAGAGCCTATCCTCCTATGTTGAATTGGAGATTTGTGCCTTCCCCTTCCATTCTTCTAAATGCTGATTATTTGAGATTTCCTCTTCTTCCTTCTTCACCTCCTCAAACTGCAATTATCCCTATTCATTCTTTTCCTCTCTTTGATCCCATTGAGCTTGAAACCGCTCTTAGGATCTCTATGGGTGAAACCTTAGAAGAGGCTCACATTCTTTTGAAGGGCAAAGCCAAAATGCCTTCCTCCTCCCATCAATCTGATGATGCCATCCAAATTTCTGATGATGATAATTCCAGTGATGAGCACATCCCTCCCTATACTCCTTCTGATGAACCGCCCTCTTCAATTCCTTCCTATCCTATTCTACCTCTTCATGCTACAACCGCCGACTTAATAGATGCGGTTAGGAACATTCAAGTTCATCAACAAACCGCCACTTCTCGGTTTGACACTCATCTCCTCACCATTCAATCTGATCTTGATGCCATTAAGGGGAGAGAGTGAATGAGAGATTTGAAGATAGGTCAAGCCAACAACAGCTAGATGAGAGACTGAACTTAATCTTGGAAAATCAACTGGCCCTTCAAGATCTTGTCAGAACCAACAATGATCTTTGCAACTTAAAGTTTCAAGCCGTTGATGCATCACTTCAATCTGTTGTTGAGAAACTTGACATTCTAGCTCAGCATGCACTTGATTCTTCAGAACTTATCCTGCATAGAACCGGGAAACTTGTCAAACAAACCGCTGCAATTGAATTGAAGATTGATGAACCAACTGAAGTTCGGCTTCGTGCAACTGACTTTGTTTTTGAAGCCACCCGTGGATCCGGTTCTAGAAATGTTGATCAAACCGCCCCCGCTGTTAATGTTCAAGTTGCAGAAGAACAAGCTGCTCAAGATGCTCAAACCGTTCAGAACCAAACCGCAGATGATGCTGCTGCTGCAAGGGGTTCTGTTGCAGATGAAGTAGATTAGACTTCTTTTCTTAGTCTTTCTTTTTGATGTCTCTTGTAATTCATACATTGTAAGTTACTATCCTTTATGATTGAATTATAATGAGAATGACTGCATAGCATTCTGTTTCCAAAACTTTGTTTATTCAAACTGCTTGTTTGTGAAACAATGCTTGTATTTCTTAAAACCTCATGCACTACATTCATCATGAAAATACTTTTAAGTGCATTGTGTTTTAAACATTCAGTTTAAACATGCATTTCTGATCCTCAAAATCATATCATTCTTTATGCATCTGAATGTATTTCTTTTCTATCTCTTATTCATTTCCTTTATTTTTGATAGATTAGAAATCTATGATCTAGCATAGTGTGTGCATTGACCTGGGACATGCAATTTCATGAAATTTATTTCTGACATGTTCTTACTAAGTACAATGTTTTTCTATTATCATAGTGTGGTAATGGCATCAATCAAATAGGGGGAGATTGTTAGGATTCATTGTTAGTACACCCACCTTAATTTGATTGATCCATTCTACGAGTCTTTTATGGACTTTAGGACCGCATGTAATGAAGTTCTACTTCAATTTTTAGATAAGTCCATTTCTAGATTTTTCGTTTTCTAGGCTGAGTATAGTTCGGTTGTATCATTAGCGGTTTAGTGCTTCTAGCCGTCATCTTGAGACCGCCAGCATGGAGCTCTTCAGTTTCATCAAACTGCAGTTTGCATATTTGATGAAACCGCACAATCAAGATCATTCTTCAAACCGCCCCTATGCTTGGTGAAACCGCAGAGCAGTTATTGAAGAATTAAAGAGATGTCATTTATTCCTTAGACAAACATTCCCTTTTTGACCGTATAAGGATGTTGTTATGTCATGTCAAAATAACTCTAAGTTAACTTGGAGTTTCTGCAAGGAATGTCGGTTTGTCCATCAGTTTGAATTGTTTACCGTTAGTCCTTTCTGCAACAAAGGACAATTGTCAGGTAGTGGTGCAACAACTACCTAGGACTACAAGACAAAACCAAGGACGAAAATGACAGCTCAACCAATGGGATTTCGACAGCACTGTACCCTTCAGATTTGATTCAAATCCTTACCCAACGGTCACAAAGGTGCTCTGCCTATAAATAGCCTTCATTATTCAACAATGATGGTTGCTGAGCTTCAAGAGATTCATTCCCAAGTATTCAAGTTTGCTTTGAAGATTTAAACCCAGATATTCATATCTTCAAACCATCTCCATTGCAAACCCAGTTCTTCATCAAAGCTTCAAGCCTAACAACCATTCATACTTAGCCTTTACACCGAAAGAATTCTATTTGCTCAACCATCATTTAGATACTTAGAGCATTTGATTTCTTTTCACACACACACACCCGATTTATATGATCACATAGATTATATACTTCGAAAACACCGGTTGTTATTATAGCTTAGGTTAGACTTATTGTTTAGAGTTTAGATTCATCTTGTAAAACCTCCTCTAAATTAATACAAGTCTTATAGCTATTAGAAAATCCTAGACTAACCATCTAGGTAGAGGACGTAGTTCATTTAAGAACGAACCTCTTCAATTTGTGTGTTTGATCTTTATTTTCTGTCTTGATATTTATCTTTCTTGTTTGTGGTCTTGAATTTGCTTCCATACACGAAATGACTTGAAAGATGAATTGTGTTTTCCTTTAAACTTTAAGTTTAACTATTCTGTTGCATCATAGTGTTTTCTCAACCCGAGTCAAACTTCCCAACTCTTCAACTAACCAATTTGGCCAAACCGCAAAACTCCGCTGTGCATTTTATCAGTTCGGTTCTTGTGCTTTGAACCGCAGTTGGCAAAACTGATAAGTACTCGGTTGATTTTAAGGGTATTTTCGAAAAAGTTTCGGACCGCTATTCACCCCCCCCCCCTCTAGCGGTTCTATACCCTTGTTGCCCTCTGGGACCAACACTAATGCTTCGAGCGAAGGCCATAAAACCAGAAATTTGATGTCAAGTAGCTGCCGAGTAAATGGGCTCTAGTTTGGGTTAGGGGAGTTTTAGGCTGAGTGTGACTTGTTTGTCTCATGCAAACAAGATAATAATTCTAATTGGTTAAGGAATGTCTTCCTTTTCAGTATTAGAGATTATTAGGACTTCCCTCCTACCTTAGGAATTCTATTTAGGAAATAGAGGATATGTGTATATAGTATATACATGCGCATAATATATACTCCCTTCATCCTATATTCAGAAGTTAGTCAGGTTTGCTCAGTTTATGCAGAAAAAGAGAGATCAATAATTTTAGATCTAGGGTTTGCACAGTCAGAAATTTTGTGATCAAAATTTGTGCAAAATAGATTAGTGTGATCTTGTGTAATTGTTTTTCCAGTAATAATAATATTCTCTCCCCTCCCCGTGGACGTAGCCAAGTTGGTGAACCACGTAAATCTGTGTTCTTGTGATTGCTTTATTTTCTCATCAAGTCTTGTTCATTGCTCTAACACGGAATGAAGTAATTTTTGAGTGTAAGTTGGATCATTTTTTGAGAGCTTTGAAAATATTAGACAGTCAGGTTCAGAAAATGTATGTTTTCTCCTCCGAAAATCAGTTTTTACAGCACTTCTATGTCGATAAACTTTGAAATTGATTAAATTTGCATAATTCGTAATTAATTCATTTGGACACGGAATCGAGTGATTCTTGAGTCTAAAATTATTAAATTTTCATGAACTTTTCGTTAGGATGATTACCTTATATCAAAATATTATGAATTTATGTCAGAATTATTATTTTTTGGTTGTTGCATTTTGAGATGTCTTGAAAGTGACAAAACAACAATGAATGATAACTAAATCATTTTAATTCTGAGTTTAATGCTTCTTGGTTCTACAATGAGTATTTTTAGAGTAATTTTTATTTATGATAGTTTCAGAATATGAAGATGTGGGGATACTTACAAAAATTATAAAGTTGTTATAATGTTAATGTGTTATGTGCTTATCATTAGTCTTCAAAAATACTCTAATGGGTACTAACTCTTGATTTGTGTTCTATCATATGTTAGATTGAAGTGATTTAGCTATGTTCACTACTTTGTTTTGGATTTGCTCGGATTCGAGGTAAGGATCTTGTCAACCTTGTACCCTTTCATTCTTTGGCTTCGGAATTATTGGATTGATTTGCTTTGTTATTCGTGATCGTTTATTGGCTCAACTCATTTGGATTTGGTTATTCATTTTTACTACTCTGCCATTTACACTTTGAGTATTTGATATTTGATTCCTCAACAAGAGATGACTTTAACACCGGTTGTTTTATTTGTGGCTCCTTGTCATAGTATCATTTGCACAAGTAATACAATGATTAAGGGTCAACTTTGACTTTGGGCATTGGGCCAGCTCAAGTGTAATGGACTTTGACTTCGGAACTTTGATTTGATATTTGATTCGATTGTACTCTTTCGGATCCTCACTTATATGATGGGTGGTTGGGTTTGATATTATCGTTATTGCTATTGGTTGGGTTTTCTATACAGTGACACACCGTTGTATTGGCAAGTCTCTTACTGGGCAATTTGTGCTCACCCTTTTATTTACCCCTTTCCTTTCCAGGTGGAGTGTCGTCGAGACGTGAAGGTTTTGCAATAGTGTTATAAAGCTTGAGTGGGACTTTACGTCTTTTGGATACATGTATTATTTTTGCTATATGTAGATAACTTTTGCAAGGCTATTGGAGTTTTAGAGTTTGTGAATATTTGAGTTGTTCGACGTTTGAGTTTCGTCAGAGGAGAGTTGCTTTGATGTTTTTTCTTTGAATTTTTGTATATACATTTTGGGTTTGTTTATAAATTGAGGAAAAATTGGGTTCTCATTTTCGGGTTCGATTGATATTCCGTTTCGTTCGTTACTTCTCGATGTTTGTGCAATATCGGACTTCGGGGCATGACATAGTGGTATCAGAGCATAGGTTTATGATCCTTCGGTCGTTTAGAGCCTTAGGTTTGATTGTTCTAGTATATGTTTTTGATCATTTCGTTGTTTAGAGCCATAGGTTTATATTGTGAATCGATATTAAATTTGCCTTGTCTTGTATTGTTTAGAAAAATATAATTAAGAATCTAATGTGCATTGTGTGATATAGGTTTGCTATGCTTTAAAAAAAAATCCTTAAAAATTGGCTATCACTCAAAAGACCTTATATCGAAAGTTGTTGAAGTTAATTCAGAAGGGCCCCTGATTTGATTACCAATGGTGTTCGATAAGAACTAGGTTTGTATGAACTTAGTTTGACCTACCCACTTAACTAGGTTGATTTAATTATAGTTGGACCACACATAACGATCACATTTGAGAAATAGGTTTTAATCCCATAATAATGTCTTAAGAACTGAATGTGCATTATGTGGCATATAAGTGTTGTGTTATGCTTAATTTTATGAACTGCTCTAATATTATAGTGCAGCAATTATGCCATCTCATAAAAGATCAAACGAAGATGCTTTGAACTTCTTTAAGCGGATTATAAAGCTTGCGGGTTTGACTGATCCTCGTGTGGTGTCAATGGGTAAAAAATATGAAGAAGATATTCTATGTCAGTATGTGTACTGAAGCTAAAAAAGAAAGGTGTACTGGTAAAAGGTAACAAAACGAGTTCAACTCAGGGATTGAAGGTGTGCAAAGAACAGGTAAATGTTTTTCAAATTGTTTCAAAAGAAGTGGTTTATGCTTGTAATTAAGCATGGATGCAAAAAGGATTACTTAATCTTGAGGAAGGATATATGATTGTGACTTAACATACAATAAGTTTACTGGATTGTCCCACAATGCTACCTTGCACCAGAAAAGATAAGTTTCGGAGAGCTAAGAAGTTTGAGAGGGAAATAAAGACAACTATCAGAGTTTGAAAGCCTGTACTAGCTAGATGCCAATGATTCAATTGTGGAGCGAGTGATGATGGTTGAACAAGATATGGATGACAGAAGGGATAGTAGGGCTTATCGCGAGGATACAGGTAAAGGTGTTATGGATAGTAACAAAAGGAGGACATCAACTAATTCACGATAAAAAAAAACGAATAAGAAGTTAAAACCGATGGCAATTCAGATTACTATAGCCACTAGTTATTCTTGTTGGAAGAAGAATGGTACCGGCTCGTGCTACAAAAGAATGGGAACATGTTATAAATATGGCGAGGATGGTCTTGTGCCGAAGGATTGTCCATTACATAACAAGATATGATATAGGACAGGGTTGCTCAAGTTTAAATACTCATTGCACCTAGAATGAAGGTTTTGGCCATAATTTTTGTAAAGCTAAGGGTTCTAACAATCTGTTCACACGTACACTCTCTATTTTCTATAAAGATGTTTCCTTACGATTTGATTTTGGTGCTATGCATTCTTTCATCGCATGCTATAGCTCGTAATTTTAGTGTTATGCCTCAAACTTTGAATTCAGAATTGTCATTTGATACCCTAGTGGTAATTTGTTATGTACCTTTGTGATTAGTATGTTTTGTTTTGTATATTCATATGATAGGAAATTATATGAAAAATTGATTTCCAAGCATTTAGAACATTTTGATGTGGTATTTGAAATTTATTGGATCATTGTGCATCATGATAAAATTATTTGTCACTCGAAGAAAGTTACTTTTGATTTGGCTAGTCAATCTCGGTTCTCTTTTTTGTGAGATAAACTAGTGGACGGTGATAAGTGGACGATGATAACATAATTTCAACCTTGAGAGGCTGAAGATTTCCAAGAAAGGGTTGTCTGGGTTATCTTTCACATGTCATTGATAATCAAGTGGATATATCTACTTTTAATGAATTACCAATTGTTAAAAAGTATCCATACAGAGGTTGTTCCTGGTTCCCTTCGAATAGAGGAATTGAATTTCGTATTGAACTTATTCGGAAAGTGCACCTTTATCGAAGATTATGTACACAATGGCATCATTGTAATTGAAGGAAACTTAATGGTTAACTTCTTAACATAACCTACAGGACCTTCTAGATAAAACTTTAATTAAGACGAGTGTGTCACTTTGGGGTGCTTGTAAAGAAAATTAAGGATTTTTGAAACATTGCATTGATTATCAAGAACTCAACAAGATGATGTTCTATCATGTTCTGATGGTCTAGATGAACATCAACTACATGTGAGAATGGTGTTACAAAATCTAAGAGACAAGAAATCATTTGCGAATTTAAAGAACAGTGATTTCTCATTAACAAATTGTACGAAGAGATTGTTTTGAAATGATGGCTCATTGCCTCGATCGATTCAGAACAATATGAGTTTTGAATGGTCAATTGAATGTGAACAGATTCTAAGGGTTAAAAGAGAAATTAATTTCTGCACCTATATGAACCTTATCTTTTGACATGAGAGGATTTGCGATATATAGAGATACGTTAGATAAAGCTTGGATTACATTTTAATGCAACAGTGAAATGAATTCGCGTACACTTTGTGACATCGTAAAAATCATGAAAAGAATCATGGAACTCATAATCATGAACCTGCGAAAGTTCCTTTTACGTTAAACCTTCGGAGACACACGACAATTATATTTGAGAGAACGTTTATGCAACATTATCGACATTGAATTCTTATGAGGTATACACCAATCAGAAAGTGTTCCAAGTAATTTTTCAAAGAAAAAAATTAATGTGCAGAAGATGAAGTGGTTCGAATTGCTCAAAGATTTTAGTTGTACCATCTTTTATCACTCCGGTAAAACAACCATTATAGAGGATTCTGTTAGTACCCGGTATGAAAAATGAGTTGTTAGACATTACCAGAACTCATAGGGACCTTACAGGTATTCAGAAACTGCGTAGGACTTATCCGAAATTTCCCGAAAAGTCCGGATAACAAGATGTACGCGTCTGTTAAGATTATTCTCGAAGGATTAACGTAATCTAGAGTTTCTAGAGTCCAAATCTGGCCAAAACCTTGGGAACCACGTAAAATAGTCAGAGTGGCCGGGCGGCCACTTCTTCCCTGGTCCGGCGGCCAGTGTTTCTAGGCCTAAATCCCTATAAATAGGTGGCCTCAGCTCATAAATTGAGGACACAATTTTCTCCTCCGAGTTCCAGAGTCAAAACTGACACAAGAACTTTAAGCCTAAGCTCTTTTAGCAATCCTGAAGGTCCGGTGAATCTACAAGAAGATTCGGCTTCATTCTTGCCAAGATTGGTGAGGCTTATTACTTTCCATGATATGTTCTTGTCATGTTCTTAGAGTTAGATCTATTCTATGCCTATGTTTATTATGTTATTCATATATTCATGATGGTGTTCATAATATGCATGCTAGATCTAGGGTTTGTACGTTCATAAATTCTAGTTTTAGGGTATCGATCTTCTCTTATACATGTTTGTTCATACGCTTTCATATAAAACTCATATTATATTGCTATGATTAGGGTTTTAATCTTCATATGTACATGTTATAACTGATGATGATCTTATCAGATCTAGGAACTACTTCTAAAACCTAACTTTAGGTAAATACTCCCATAATCATTAACTCTCCTAGGATGAGTGACGATGATCACACATCAATCATATCGATGGTGTAATCATCACTCTAGGATGTGATCATCTTGCATGTTTCTTTATCATTCCTCTCCCTTATGCATGATCCCGCTTCATCTCTCTATTCTCCACTCTGTGTGAGAACTACGCTAACCTGAGCTTCTCATATGAGAGAAACATAGGCAATTTTCGGATCCGGTCTAAAACATTAACACACACTAACACATTTTAATCATGATAGAAATTACGACTGCTCGGGCGATAGGATCACTGTAATATTCTTCTCTTATCGTAATTTGACCCCCGAACCCTCATACTTGTACAAATTAGCTATTTTCAATGTTTTAGCTAAATAAAAGGGTGTGGAGACTCTAATAAGTTAAATGCTAACTTGAATATCATGTCCCATAGAAAAGATAAAAAAAAAAGAAAAATAATAAGAAACTTCCCATGCTTCGTTGCATCGGAACGGGGTATTCACAATGGCAATTCTGCTGGGGACTAGCTTTGATGCTTTTTCAAACATAGAGGGTCAAACTTTCTTCAATATCATGATTGTATATATCTTTCTCTTACCTCCCTTGTACTATATCTCTTGCACAAATTCTCTGCTTCCCTTGTACTTTAGTGCGTTGGACATATTACTGCTAACCCCCTGTATTATATTACTCCTTGCATTGTACATACAAAAATTTCTTTATTCTCCCTAAAAATAACTAGTCTTTGTCCGCACACTACCACTAGTCCATGTCACACTGCACTACCCTACTCCGAATGATTCGATGAGTACACAGATTTTGGTGATCCCGTCGCCTCTTTCTTCGTGGCACACGGATTATCTAACTCACCGTGTACTCTTGCGAGCGGTTTAGGTTTAGCCTTGTCCGTGTCTAAAACCATGCACTCTCCTAGAGTCTATAACACTCCAAACTTTGACCGGTTGGTTTGACTAGATTTTCTTTATAGACAAATAACGTGCCGTTCATGATGTCATTCGTTAAGTCATTAATGAGTCGCGATCTTTCAAGAGAAAAGCACAAAAAAAACTGATTCCATATGAAGGGCGTGCATATGGAAAGCCGAGTGATACATTGTACAAAGATCTCAACTCATTAATAACTTAACCGAAGTAACATCGACGCTACGTTAAGTGCCTTTAAACAAGGGTTAGCCAATAGCCATTAGGATCCGTTAGGTCGGTGGAAGCCGCTTGCCCTATAGGACCCTCGCCCAAACTGTCCATTTGGGAGTGTGCAATACAGGTGAAAAACGAGGGGTCTATAGACGTAGTGATGGTGTAGACACCCCATTATAGACGTTCATCCATAGTCACACTACTTCTGTGTCTCGCCTTTGATTTGGGTCGAAACTCGTTAAGTTGGACATGTTTCGTTAAGTTTCTGACTGGGTCCGTTAGTTAGGGGCCAAAATGAACATTAAAACTACTGCAGAGGGCAAAGTGTGAATTCCAACGCTGAGATGCCTCGTACGAGACATTAATGCCTCGTACGAGACATTGATGCCTCGTACGAGACATCCCCCTTGACAGTCGGGTTTTTGGTCAGTTTCCTTGTTGATCTTAACCCCTTTTCTTGGCAAACACTTAAGCAATCTGGGAAAACCGAATGGACGATCTTAGAGTCCAAAAATACCTCTGTGGGAATCAAGTCTTGGATTCCCACCTCAACTTACCTTCTTGGCCAAAACCCTAGGTCCAAACCCCCTATAAATATAGAGCTTCTTGAACCAAAAAAGGGGTAGACTCCTTATTCACCCAAGAACCACTCCAAATCTGATCAAAAGGTTCCCATAATCAGTCACTCTTCCTCACCCACGAAATTCAAACCCTCACCGCACCATTCAAGTCAAGTTCATTGGAGATTCAAGGCCTTTAGTCAAGGCCATCCATAGGATTCTTGAAGAACGCTTAGGTAAAACTCATTGTTTTCTACCTTCTCATCTCCTTCTTTGTCTTTAAAGTAGTGTGATTCCATCAAAAGGATCAGCCTAGAGCCTCTCCAATTCATGGAGATGGTCTCGAAGCACTTGATCCGACATCCCAAATAAATAAGAAATTATTTATTTGTTTGTTTTCCTTTTGCGTACATTTTGCATGATTTTGAAACGATGATGATGATTTTTTAGCAAGACCAATCCTAGATTGGGTGAATTGGGTGCTCCTTGACCTTCCCAATTCATAACTTAACCCCCGAATCCAGATATCTCGGTCCGTGTTCCGACAACAACATGGTGGCGACTCTCAATTAAAAAGGTAAATCAAAGGATGAAAACTGCCTCGAGAACAACCAAAAAACCCGCGTGCAAACAGTGGCGACTCCGCTGGGGAAGATCACAGTAAGTGGGTTAGACTTGCGTCGAAAGAAATCATCGTTGCTTCAAAATTCTGCATTCTGTTCTATAATCTGTTCCCCGGCTGAGATGCCTCCTACGAGGGATCGCTTGTCTCGTACGAGGGATCGCTTGTCTCGTACGAGGGATCGCTTGTCTCGTATGAGACATCTCAGCTCTGCCCGGCTGGTCTGACTCTCTGGTTTGAAAAAGGATTTTTGTTCAATTCAAACATGTACATAGGGTTTCAGATCCACTCTCCCCTGTGTTTCTGAGTCTTAGGACCTCCCTAATGACAAAGAAACTCCCCATATATTATAAGGCTAACCTTTGTTTTGTAGGAGTACTTGCTAAATGTTTTATTCTCTCCTTTGCTTGCGTTTGCCTTATATGTGAACTACAACGGCCTGAGTTCCTCCATAAGAGGGAAACGTAGGCAGCCACTTGGCCCGGCCATTGCTTGTTTTTTGTTTTACTTTTAAAAAAAAAACTCTCTATTTTATCTTTGACACCTAGATCTTGACTCTCACACACGTGCACACATATAGAATAATTGTACTACATACCCTATAAACCCGGGTCCCAATCGGAGGATGGATGTCGGTCAGCACCCCCATTCTAACGAATGGCCCTCGCCGGTCTCTCCAAAGATGGTGTACCCACTCCGTGACACGCTCCTAGACTGTGTTCATGGGGAGCCTTAGCCGTAAGCCTTGCATCAACCTCATGCATACATACTAGCTAATAAGACACTCCTTGAGACCGGTCAGTTCGATTCTTAGGGTTGTTTTAATCTTTGCCCAAGATAACGCATCTTTACAATCTATAATCCTCCCTTGTGAATATGACGAATGTCCCTTCAGTAAAATGTTAAACAAAGGATTTTGAAAGAATGGAGAACCTCTCCACGGAAATCCAAGCTTGTGTTTTCCTACTTTCACTATTTTGTACGGGATTGTGAATGCCATTTTGGCTTAGTTTTGACCACACCGTTCAACATGTCCCTTTCGGTTGTCCCTTAAAATTCACAAGGTTTGATTGCATTAATGCGTTGTTTAACAAAGTGCAAAACAACTACAGAATCACTTAGGTTTGGTTAATTGAATGGTGGATTCCGATGAGAATATGGGACCTTTGCCCGAATTTTCCGTTTGGGAGAGTCCAATACAGGTGAAAAACAAGGGGCTCATATTCTAGGGTGATAGACTCCACTATTCCAGGATGAACTAGAGTAGTAACCTCTCAAAATGGATTAAATTCCATTCGATCAATAGGATTAAAATCTGCAAATCTGACTGTCTGGCTAGATGTCTCGTACGAGACATCTCTCCTCTTCTGTGAATCTGCCGTGTTGGTCAACCCTGTTTCACAAAAGCCGACTCGTTGGGACCCCAGCCTGGATTTGACACAGTTTCTGCACTCTAGGTCCGTCCGATCAGCAAAGTAGCTCCACACTCCCAACACAATCGCTTCAGTAATTTACATCCGTGATCCCGCAACCAAGAGACTAGAAAAGGTTGTAGTAATGGCCGGTACCCCCATCACTGACTTGGAGACCTCCAAAGCCGTCATTGCACGACTTGAGCAGCAAGTCAGAGAACAAGCCGAAATTGCTGCCCGTGAGAGTGATCATCACGCCAAAGACATAGACACCGTCCTGTAAGAGCTCTAACAACTCAAGAAGAGCAATAAAAAGTCGAAAACCCCCTCCAAAGATGGGGAGTCCCATGCTAAGAAAAGGAATAAGAGGGATGATGAATCCGACTCTGATTCAAATACATCTGACTCTTCCTCCTCCTCTGATGATGAGGATACTAAGGCAAGTGATAAGAAAAAGAAAGCTAGTGATGACACCAACTTTATCAACTCCGCCACTGTTGAGTTTCTCGAAAAGAGGTTTGCACATCTTGGTCTAGCAAAGGGCTCCATCGTTCTATTTGACCCCATTGCGCTCCGCAAGTCAATCACTAAGCTACCACGAAAGTTCCGCACTCCTGACTTAGCCAAGTTCAACGGCACTACCTGTCCTCGTGTTCATGTTGAAACTTACACTTGGGCCATGCTTCCGATGAAAGTAGATGACACCGTTTTGGCCCAAAGCTTTCCCTAAACTTTAGAGGGGGTGGCGAGGGATTGGTACATGTCTCTCCCCTTTCCACAAGGACCGATTGGGCTACCACATGTGAGGTCTTCCAAAGGCGCTTCGAGGACAATACTACTTACCGTCCCACTAAATGAGACCTCGAGCAAATACAACAAGGTACTAACAAGACAGTTGGTGACTTTGCCAAAAGATGGAGAGCCAAGCTCACCGAGATCGTTGATAGGCCAACTACGGACGACCAAATGCACATCTTCCTGAAATCACTCTGTAATGAGTATGAGGACCGCCTCTCTGGTACTTTCTTCCCAAGCTTCTCTGAACTTCATAAAGCCGGTCTTCGACTAGATGACATCTTCAAAAGTAGGAAAGAGGCTAAGAGAGATGGTGGATACCGCTACCCTAATAAAGGCTCTACTAACAAAGACACATCTGTCAATACCATCACTTTCAATAATCAAGGAAGGAACAACTATTTCTCCATCCTTCCACCCAACAAGGAAAACAAGAAAGAGAGAGTAAATAACAAATTGGAAGGTATCACTCTAGGAGAGCTCTTCGACATACTCGTAGAAGCTGGTAAGGTCGCACCAAGGACGCCTCTTTCTACTCCAAGGGAACTCCCCCCCCTGAATCATGCCCATCATCTCTACTGCAAGTTCCACTAGTTCAGTGGTCACGACACCAATATTGCAACCACCTCAAAGATGTGATTCAAGATCTCATAGACTTTAAGCAGCTAGGTGTAGATACCCCGGGGGGACCACGGCTTGGCTAGAGCGCGTGAATTACCCTAGGATGTCTAATTGTGTTTTAGAGTCGCCACCCACGTTTTGAGGAACGTAAGAAAACCTAATATTTATGAGCCTATGTTTGATTTACGAAAACAGAGATTCTTTGGGATGAGGGGTTCGGGGGTTAGGTTATGAAATGGGAAGTACTTAAACACCCATTTCGCCCGAGCAAAGTCGGTCTTGTTTGTTCATAATTCACTTTTAAAGATAAATGCGTTCTTCCTATTAAAATGATGATAAAAAGGGGTTTTAGAGTTAAAATGTAGGGAGATGACTACTAGGCCAATTCAATGTAATGAAAGGACCGTTGGTGTCATGTCCCAAATGGCTTTGGGTGATTGCACATTTGATTGAAAGAAAAGAAGAAGAAGAAGAAGAAGAAGAAGAAGAAGAAGAAGAAGAAGAAGAAGAAGAAGAAGAAGAAGAAGAAGAGAGAAATGCTTAAGACATTTACCTATAGTATCCTTCAAAGAGAACCTCTTGTAAAGCCTTGAAGAGGAGGTTGAGCACTTAGTTGAAGAAATCCCAAGAAAAAGTCTAGGAAAGAAGTGAGTAAGAGGTCTAAAAATAATGATGTCCAAGGTCCTCCTCCAATGATGGATTGGAGGGGTTTTTATAGTTGAAAAAGGACTGTTTTTGGAGCCAAACGGAGTCTCCAAGAAATCTTTCCCAGGCAAAATCATGTATAATGAGCAAGGGAGAGATTCTTGGGCAGAATTTGTAACTGACAGGCCCCAGAAGCGCGCGCATCCCACCTAGGCGGCGGAAAGTGCGCGCGTCTGGCCTCAAGGGGCGGAGGCGCGCGACTCTGAGAAGCAAATTTTGACAGAATGGACTAGAAAGTTAGAACTGTTATTCAGTTTAGTCCCGGGTCTTAACGGAGTCCGTCTGGAACTTAACCAAAGTAACAGAAACTAACAGAAAACACTTAAAAAATGGAGAAACACAAAATCAAGTGTGCAATCGTGGTGAGCGGTCCAAGGCGGGGTGTCTACAGAGCCCCTCGGCAGCGTGGATTGCGAGCAAACGCGCCGACGAAAGACAGACATCCGCCTAGGACATCACCAAGAAAAAGAAAAGACTCGATAAATGCAGGAATTTGAAATTGTGGGGGATAGAGGTGCGCTCCCTGTGTGAGCGGCTTTGAAAGATAAGGGTGCGCTCCCTGTGTGAGTGGCTTTGCCAATAGCGGGATCCGTTTGCTGAAAGCGGGATCTGTTTGCTGGAAGCGGGATCTGTTTATTGATAACGAGATCCGTTTGCTGGAAGCGGGACCTGTTTGCTGATAGCGAGATCCGTTTGCTGGAAGCGGGACCTGGAGGACCGTTTGCTTGAAGTGCGGGACCCAGAGGACCGTCTGCTGAAGTGCGGGACCCATAGGACCGTTTGCTAGAAGTGCGGGACCCAGAGGACCGTCTGCTGAAGTGCGGGACCTGGAGGACCGTTTGCTGAAGTGCGGGACCCGGAGGACCGTTTGCTGAAGTGCGTGGCCCAGAGGACCATTTGCTAAAGTGCGGGGCCCGGAGGACCGTTTACTGAAGTGCGGGACCCGGAGGACCGTTTGCTGAAGTGCGGGACCCGGAGGACCGTTTGCTAAAGTGCGGGACCCGGAGGACCGTTTGCTTTAAATGGATGTAGATTTTATTTGATGAGGAAGCAGTGATTCTGTGGCTCATCCTGGACCAAGTTGTTGTCGTGAGTCGTACTTTGATGTTGACTGTTTGACTTTGACTTTTGATGGGGTGCGGGCACAGTTGACTGCGGAGTGCTTTGTGCTGGGGATGAATTGTAAAAACTGATTTTTGAGGATTAACAGCGTCTGTTACGAATCTCATTCACCTTGTAGTGGTGGAGCTGAAACTCAGATGAACATGGATGTGACACCTTGATTCCCGCGTAGGGAGTTGTGTTTGAATTCCTCAGGGAGCAAAGGCGCGTGCGTCTGGTCTTCGCTATGGGTTGCGTGCGCGTCTTAGTGACTTAGCGGGGGGCGCGCGCATTCCGTTCCAGTTCAGCATACATAAACAGACAGTTCACTTTTTCGGCGAGTTTTCAAAATTTCAAAGATCCCTCCAAATTCTTAACCAAATTTTCGCGGAGAAATCACCCCAAAACACTTTCTTGTTGTTCTAGGTGCGATTCTATCATAGAAACAATGTCAGATCGTCAACAATCTCCTCCATTCGAGATGCCACTGGGTGAGGATCCCGAGGTTGGAATTGAGGTGATGGACCCGAGTTTGCTCACGTATCAGCCGCATACCCATATTTCCCACTTTGTCACAGCGGGATTGGTAAGAATCTTTCATTCTCTTTGTGATTTTCGTGCTTTGGGGCTGCTCTACTTTACCCGTATTTTTCGCTGCAACTTATTTTGTTGATTGTCGCTGTTTGTTATCGTTATTGTCGACTTATTGCAAGAAACATGTTCGGATACCCGTTTTCATACCCACACACTCGCATGCATGTTGAAATTTCTGTTTCGGGTTTGTCCGCTTTCTAGCCGTTATGCTGACAAAATTTTCGTTGTTTCTTGTTTCTTTTCAAGAGTGGAGCCGCCTGTCGGAGATTCGAGGCGGAGCTCATGGCCCGGTTACCATTTGGAGTAAGCTGCCCGAGAATGTCAGGGCTCGAGTTCAGGTCACCCATTTCGGCCTTTTTATTACCAGTCTGACGGCGTTGAAGAATGATCCGGATGTTATTCAGGCTCTGAGAGAGAGATGGTGGGACACCACCCATACCTTCCATCTGCCTATGGGAGAGGTCACGATGATGCCCACTGATTTCACGGCATTGACTGGTCTGCCGTTTAAGGGGGAGCCTGTCCCTTATGTTTTGAGTGGGACCCTTCGGACTGCTGACGAGCTGTTGGCTCTGGTTGACTGTGGCTTCCCGGTGAAGAGTTACCGAGTCACTTGGGGAAGCATCCGTCGGTATTTTAGTATTCTTGCAGCCGAGCCTTTGGGTGTCACTGCTGAGCGGGTCGATGCTGTGGCCCGTTGTTTTATATGGTACCTGTTGTTCCATACTCTGTTTGCCAGTGGAGGATCATCGGCTTCTTTGGCTTTGCTTGATTTGTTGGTAGACTTGGACCAGGCCGGTCAATATAACTGGGGCACATCGGGCTTGGCTGCTTGTTATCAAGACATGGATCTGACCAGCCGTTCGACCACTAGCTCGGTCACGGGCTTCAGCCTGTTGTGGGAGGTATACTGCTTTCCCTTTTCTTTTCAGCTTTCTTGTCACTGCTCTACTGTATCTTTGAACTGTCATTTAATTCTTTTTACCAAGTTGATAGCAAAGTGAAGTTGGAGGTGTTTGCTATGGGAATTTACTTTGTTTGACTCATTACTAGCCAAATGAAGTAGCTAACAAGAAAAAATAAAATAAAATTGAGATAATGGTCTTTGTTTTTGGGAAGGGGACACATATGCTATGGGCTTAAGGTGAGGTGTTGCATAATAGTGTCTCATCTAAGTACTAGTATCTTCTAACATTTCATCTTAGTTACACGAAGGCTATTAGAAAGAACAATAGAAAAGAAAAAGAGAATTGGCCAAAATACATTTACCCCCCCAAAGTATCCACCGAATCCCACTTTGCCCCCCAGCGCCAAATTTGTCCCACTTTGCCCCCCAAAGCTTCAATTTGTCCCACTTCCCCCCCCCCCAGCTCCTGACCAGCGTTAGAAAACTAACGGGAATTCCCACGTGACTCATCACGTGATGGGCATCACCAAAAAAATCATAAAAAAACGCAGGGCTATTTCGTAAATTCCACATCTGGGCCCATTTATTTTTTATTTTTTTATTTTTTCAACTTTTCAAATAAATACTTTTTACTTTTTGACTGGTTTTGTCTCTCAGGTTCATTTTTCGAAAGCTACAAAACAATTGAAGTGTGCTTTTTCAACTTTCGAAAGCTACAAAACAATTGAGGGAGTATATATATATATATATATATATATATATATATATATATATATATATACTCCCTCCGTCCCATAACAATGGGCACAATTTGACTTTTTTGGTCAACTTTGACCATAATTTTATGAATATCTAAATATCTCTATGAAATTCTAAAAATTGTTATTGTTTCACTATTAGAAATACTATCATTAACAATTTTTAGAATTGTCTAGAGATATCTAGATATTCATAAAATTATGGTCAAAGTTGACAAAAAAAGTCAAACTGTGCCCATTGTTATGGGACGGAGGGAGTATATATATATATATGTCAGAAATTTCCCCCCAATTGCACTCACTTTTCTGGACAGAATTGCCCATCACGTGATGAGTCACGTGGGAATTCCCGTTAGTTTTCTAACGCTGGTCTGGAGCTGGGGGGGAAATGGGACAAATTGAAGCTTTGGGGGGCAAAGTGGGACAAATTTGGCGCTGGGGGGCAAAGTGGGATTCGGTGGATACTTTGGGGGGGTAAATGTATTTTGGCCAAGAGAATTTGATTTGAGCCGTGAGAAGAGAAGGAAATAAATGAAATAAATTAAAGAGTGAGAATGGAAATATGAACTGGAATCAAAGAAATAATTTGTGTGGGTAAGTCTTGGATCCATTAAAATATAAAAATTATAGATATAATTGTTAATTTTGTTCTATGTTCTGTTGTACATGTATACATGTTTGTGTTTATGCTATATACTTAAGTATGTATGTATCTAATTGAAGATGATACTATATACTTAAGTATGTATGTATTTAATTGAAGATGATGCTAGCTTGGAATATTTGATGGAACTTTGCAATAGGTTTAATTGGGTTTTGCTATTTAAAGAAATTTATGATATAAAATATTTATATAAGAACTGATTATGATTTAATTTAAGGTTGTGCATCCTTGATTTCATTTTCAAATAGAAAATAAGTTATTGTTCTAGTTTCTGGGTTTTGAGGTTGAGGATGCTCATTTCCAAAAATTCCTATTAGGTCCCTGAATTTGTTAAAATTACAGTTTGGTCCCTGACTTTGTAGTAGTTCCAATTAGTCCCTAAGTTTTGAGCATTTGCAGTTTAGTTTCTGGGTTTGTGATGTTTTCAATCCAGTCCCTAATATTACATAGATTTCTGTTTGCTCCTTATGTTCATGCAAACTCTGTATAAGTCCCTGATTTTATTATAATTCCAATTTGGTCCTAGTGATGTTAAGAAAATCTCATAAATTTGAATTGATCATAACTTGGTCATTTTTAATCGGAATGTTAGGATTAATACATTTGAAATTGGGGCCGCCTAATTTAGTCTATTAATTAACAAGTTCGTAATTCCGAGACGGAGTAAAAATATTTTTTGGCTAAGGCTTCTTCGAGCGAAGGCCATAAAAACAAAAATTTGAAGTCAAGTAGCTGCCGAGTAAATGGGCTCTAGTTTGGCTTAGGGGAGTTTTATGCTGAGTGGATGACTTGTTTGTCTCATGCAAACAAGATAATAATTCTAATTGGTTAAGGAATGTCTTCCTTTTCAGTATTAGAGATTATTAGGACTTCCCTCCTACCTTAGGAATTCTATTTAGGAAATAGAGGATACGTGTATATAGTATATACATGCGCATAATATATACTCCCTTCATCCTATATTCAGAAGTTAGTCAGGTTTGCTCAGTTTACACAGAAAAAGAGAGATCAATAATTCTAGATCTAGGGTTTGCACAGTCAGGAATTTTGTGATCAAAATTCGTGCAAAGTAGATTAGTGTGATCTTGTGTAATTTTTTCTCCAGTGATAATAATATTCTCTCCCCTCCCCGTGGACGTAGCCAAGTTGGTGAACCACGTAAATCTGTGTTCTTGTGATTGCTTTATTTTCTCATCAAGTCTTGTTCATTGCTCTAACAAGTGGCACCAGAGCTTTGGTTCGTGGTTAGAGATTCAGGGATTCCGCTGCAGAGAACGAGAAGATGGGTCAAGGAGCAGATTCGATCTACAAGTTCAATAGGAAGAATATGTTTTCTCTCTAGCAGATCAAGATAAAGGCTTTGTTGATAGACAAAAATTTATGGGAACCATTGGAGATTGCAATCAGGGATCGTAAGGATCCCAAGGGTAAGGCAGTCGACACAGAATCTACCCCTGCGGTAGAATTGGCAGAGAAGGACAAACAAATAGCAGCGAAGGAGGCAGCAGCGTTGAAGAAGTTAGATCAGAAGGCTCATGCCAAGATCATCAGACAATTAGATGATGAGATTCTAACCAATGTTGCAGGAACAGACTCCGGAAGCGATCTTTGGTTAATGTTGGAAGATATGTACATGACACGTTTATTGACCAACAAGTTATACCTGAAGAAGAAGTTATATGATTGTCGTATGACAGAAGGTATGCCCATTAATGATCATCTTGATAGATTTACTTATACATTACTTGAACTGTGTAATATAGGAGTTATTGTGGATGACGAGGATGTAGCCTTACATCTTTTAGTATCTTTACCTATGTCTTATGAACATTATGTCGATTCGTGCATAAACCGTAAAGATGGTATCTCTCTAGAGGAAGTGAAAACTTCTCTCAAGACGAGGGAATTGCGCCGAAAGGCGAGTGGGAATGAGGCAGGTATCCAGTCATCAGGTTTGTTTGCTAGTAGTAGTAACAGGGGTTCTAGTGGGAAGAAGAACAATCAAGGTAATTCTTCACACAAGAAGGGTCCGAAACCTGGGGATATCTGTAATTTCTGCAAAGAGAAGGGGTATTGGAAGTTCGATTGTCCCAAAAAGAAGCAAGGCAAGGCACCTGTCAGACCAGAGGCCATGATGGCCAGAGATAGCAGTTCAGAAGAGGATTATGCTCTAGTAACATTAGAATCAGCATGCGTATCTGATGCGTGGATTCTTGATTCAGGAGCTTCTTACCATATCAGTCCTAGGAGAGAATGGTTTACCGATTATAGGAAGATAGTTGGTGGTGATATAAGCATGGCCAACAGTGCAGTCTGCAAGGTTTTCGGTATTGGTTCGATCAAGGTCAGGACTCATGATGGTAGGTTTGTCACTTTGAACGAGGTACGACACGTTCCTCTTATGACGAAGAATCTGATTTCTCTTAGTCAGTTAGACAACAAAGGGTTCAGTTTCAAAGGTAAAGGTATATCAGTTAGTGTCTGTAACGGTTCAAAAGTGGTGTTGAAAGGCCTTAAGCGGGGCTCCTTGTATTTCCTCCAAGGAAAGACGCTTGCAGAGTCGACTATGGCTGCATCAGAAGAGGTGAATGAGGGAGATATGTCTAAGCTGTGGCACATCAGTCTCGATCATAGGAGCACTCGAGAGATGCATGAGTTACCCAGAAGAGATCTTCTTTATGGCCATAAGATCAAGGATCTTAAGTTTTGTGAGTATTGCGTGTTAGGGAAGATGAAGCGTAATAGTTTTCCCAAGGGCATACACAACACAAAAGGCATTTTGGATTACATCCACTCAGAGTATTGGGGACCTTCACGTCAAGAATTTATAAGGGGACACATATATTTCTTGTCTATGGTTGATGATTATTCGAGGAGGACTTGGGTGGTTATCATGAAGCACGAGAATGGGGCTTTAAGGAATTTCAAGGATTAGAAGACAGTAGTGGAGAACCAGACAGAGAAGAAGATCAAGAAGCTTCAGACAGATAATGGTTTGAGTTCTGCAGTACTGAGTTTGATTCGTTTTGCAGAGAGGTGGAGATTTATAGACATCTCACCAACAGAGGCACGCCACAGCAGAATGGTGTAGCAGAACGAATGAATCAGACATTACTTGTGGGAGTGTGGTGCATGCTCTCCAATACAGAGTTGTCTAAACGTTTTTGGGCAAAAGCTCTTAGTACAAAATGTTACTTGATTAATCATGGACTTCACACCGGTATTGGCCTCAAAGTTCCCTATGAGGTATGGACTGGTAAATCCACGATTGTTTCAAGTGTTGGCGGTGTTGATAAACAGGTGGAGCAATAAGATACTAAAGAGTTAGTTGTCCCACAGTCAGATGTTGATAAATAGGGTGAGCAACAAGATACTGAAAAGTTAGTTGTCCCACAGTCAGATGTTAATCAGGATCCACTAATAAAGACAAAGACTAAAGCACTAGAAAGTTCAAGTTCAGTTCCCGAAGAACATGGGTTAGCACAAGGAAGGTCTAGAAGAGCTAATCTCGGGAAGCCTCCAGAGAGGTATGGATTTGAAGACTTGGTGTCTTATGCACTGCAGGTTGCTAAGGAAGTGGAGCCCGCTCTTACGGAACCTTCTACTTTCAAGGAAGCAGATACATGTTCAGAAATTTTGTGATCAAAATTTGTGCAAAATAGATTAGTGTGATCTTGTGTAATTGTTTTTCCAGTAATAATAATATTCTCTCCCCTCCCCGTGGACGTAGCCAAGTTGGTGAACCACGTAAATCTGTGTTCTTGTGATTGCTTTATTTTCTCATCAAGTCTTGTTCATTGCTCTAACACGGAATGAAGTAATTTTTGAGTGTAAGTTGGATCATTTTTTGAGAGCTTTGAAAATATTAGACAGTCAGGTTCAGAAAATGTATGTTTTCTCCTCCGAAAATCAGTTTTTACAGCACTTCTATGTCGATAAACTTTGAAATTGATTAAATTTGCATAATTCGTAATTAATTCATTTGGACACGGAATCGAGTGATTCTTGAGTCTAAAATTATTAAATTTTCATGAACTTTTCGTTAGGATGATTACCTTATATCAAAATATTATGAATTTATGTCAGAATTATTATTTTTTGGTTGTTGCATTTTGAGATGTCTTGAAAGTGACAAAACAACAATGAATGATAACTAAATCATTTTAATTCTGAGTTTAATGCTTCTTGGTTCTACAATGAGTATTTTTAGAGTAATTTTTATTTATGATAGTTTCAGAATATGAAGATGTGGGGATACTTACAAAAATTATAAAGTTGTTATAATGTTAATGTGTTATGTGCTTATCATTAGTCTTCAAAAATACTCTAATGGGTACTAACTCTTGATTTGTGTTCTATCATATGTTAGATTGAAGTGATTTAGCTATGTTCACTACTTTGTTTTGGATTTGCTCGGATTCGAGGTAAGGATCTTGTCAACCTTGTACCCTTTCATTCTTTGGCTTCGGAATTATTGGATTGATTTGCTTTGTTATTCGTGATCGTTTATTGGCTCAACTCATTTGGATTTGGTTATTCATTTTTACTACTCTGCCATTTACACTTTGAGTATTTGATATTTGATTCCTCAACAAGAGATGACTTTAACACCGGTTGTTTTATTTGTGGCTCCTTGTCATAGTATCATTTGCACAAGTAATACAATGATTATGGGTCAACTTTGACTTTGGGCATTGGGCCAGCTCAAGTGTAATGGACTTTGACTTCGGAACTTTGATTTGATATTTGATTCGATTGTACTCTTTCGGATCCTCACTTATATGATGGGTGGTTGGGTTTGATATTATCGTTATTGCTATTGGTTGGGTTTTCTATACAGTGACACACCGTTGTATTGGCAAGTCTCTTACTGGGCAATTTGTGCTCACCCTTTTATTTACCCCTTTCCTTTCCAGGTGGAGTGTCGTCGAGACGTGAAGGTTTTGCAATAGTGTTATAAAGCTTGAGTGGGACTTTACGTCTTTTGGATACATGTATTATTTTTGCTATATGTAGATAACTTTTGCAAGGCTATTGGAGTTTTAGAGTTTGTGAATATTTGAGTTGTTCGACGTTTGAGTTTCGTCAGAGGAGAGTTGCTTTGATGTTTTTTCTTTGAATTTTTGTATATACATTTTGGGTTTGTTTATAAATTGAGGAAAAATTGGGTTCTCATTTTCGGGTTCGATTGATATTCCGTTTCGTTCGTTACTTCTCGATGTTTGTGCAATATCGGACTTCGGGGCATGACATAGTGGTATCAGAGCATAGGTTTATGATCCTTCGGTCGTTTAGAGCCTTAGGTTTGATTGTTCTAGTATATGTTTTTGATCATTTCGTTGTTTAGAGCCATAGGTTTATATTGTGAATCGATATTAAATTTGCCTTGTCTTGTATTGTTTAGAAAAATATAATTAAGAATCTAATGTGCATTGTGTGATATAGGTTTGCTATGCTTTAAAAAAAAATCCTTAAAAATTGGCTATCACTCAAAAGACCTTATATCGAAAGTTGTTGAAGTTAATTCAGAAGGGCCCCTGATTTGATTACCAATGGTGTTCGATAAGAACTAGGTTTGTATGAACTTAGTTTGACCTACCCACTTAACTAGGTTGATTTAATTATAGTTGGACCACACATAACGATCACATTTGAGAAATAGGTTTTAATCCCATAATAATGTCTTAAGAACTGAATGTGCATTATGTGGCATATAAGTGTTGTGTTATGCTTAATTTTATGAACTGCTCTAATATTATAGTGCAGCAATTATGCCATCTCATAAAAGATCAAACGAAGATGCTTTGAACTTCTTTAAGCGGATTATAAAGCTTGCGGGTTTGACTGATCCTCGTGTGGTGTCAATGGGTAAAAAATATGAAGAAGATATTCTATGTCAGTATGTGTACTGAAGCTAAAAAAGAAAGGTGTACTGGTAAAAGGTAACAAAACGAGTTCAACTCAGGGATTGAAGGTGTGCAAAGAACAGGTAAATGTTTTTCAAATTGTTTCAAAAGAAGTGGTTTATGCTTGTAATTAAGCATGGATGCAAAAAGGATTACTTAATCTTGAGGAAGGATATATGATTGTGACTTAACATACAATAAGTTTACTGGATTGTCCCACAATGCTACCTTGCACCAGAAAAGATAAGTTTCGGAGAGCTAAGAAGTTTGAGAGGGAAATAAAGACAACTATCAGAGTTTGAAAGCCTGTACTAGCTAGATGCCAATGATTCAATTGTGGAGCGAGTGATGATGGTTGAACAAGATATGGATGACAGAAGGGATAGTAGGGCTTATCGCGAGGATACAGGTAAAGGTGTTATGGATAGTAACAAAAGGAGGACATCAACTAATTCACGATAAAAAAAACGAATAAGAAGTTAAAACCGATGGCAATTCAGATTACTATAGCCACTAGTTATTCTTGTTGGAAGAAGAATGGTACCGGCTCGTGCTACAAAAGAATGGGAACATGTTATAAATATGGCGAGGATGGTCTTGTGCCGAAGGATTGTCCATTACATAACAAGATATGATATAGGACAGGGTTGCTCAAGTTTAAATACTCATTGCACCTAGAATGAAGGTTTTGGCCATAATTTTTGTAAAGCTAAGGGTTCTAACAATCTGTTCACACGTACACTCTCTATTTTCTATAAAGATGTTTCCTTACGATTTGATTTTGGTGCTATGCATTCTTTCATCGCATGCTATAGCTCGTAATTTTAGTGTTATGCCTCAAACTTTGAATTCAGAATTGTCATTTGATACCCTAGTGGTAATTTGTTATGTACCTTTGTGATTAGTATGTTTTGTTTTGTATATTCATATGATAGGAAATTATATGAAAAATTGATTTCCAAGCATTTAGAACATTTTGATGTGGTATTTGAAATTTATTGGATCATTGTGCATCATGATAAAATTATTTGTCACTCGAAGAAAGTTACTTTTGATTTGGCTAGTCAATCTCGGTTCTCTTTTTTGTGAGATAAACTAGTGGACGGTGATAAGTGGATGATGATAACATAATTTCAACCTTGAGAGGCTGAAGATTTCCAAGAAAGGGTTGTCTGGGTTATCTTTCACATGTCATTGATAATCAAGTGGATATATCTACTTTTAATGAATTACCAATTGTTAAAAAGTATCCATACAGAGGTTGTTCCTGGTTCCCTTCGAATAGAGGAATTGAATTTCGTATTGAACTTATTCGGAAAGTGCACCTTTATCGAAGATTATGTACACAATGGCATCATTGTAATTGAAGGAAACTTAATGGTTAACTTCTTAACATAACCTACAGGACCTTCTAGATAAAACTTTAATTAAGACGAGTGTGTCACTTTGGGGTGCTTGTAAAGAAAATTAAGGATTTTTGAAACATTGCATTGATTATCAAGAACTCAACAAGATGATGTTCTATCATGTTCTGATGGTCTAGATGAACATCAACTACATGTGAGAATGGTGTTACAAAATCTAAGAGACAAGAAATCATTTGCGAATTTAAAGAACAGTGATTTCTCATTAACAAATTGTACGAAGAGATTGTTTTGAAATGATGGCTCATTGCCTCGATCGATTCAGAACAATATGAGTTTTGAATGGTCAATTGAATGTGAACAGATTCTAAGGGTTAAAAGAGAAATTAATTTCTGCACCTATATGAACCTTATCTTTTGACATGAGAGGATTTGCGATATATAGAGATACGTTAGATAAAGCTTTGATTGCATTTTAATGCAACAGTGAAATGAATTCGCGTACACTTTGTGACATCGTAAAAATCATGAAAAGAATCATGGAACTCATAATCATGAACCTGCGAAAGTTCCTTTTACGTTAAACCTTCGGAGACACACGACAATCATATTTGAGAGAACGTTTATGCAACATTATCGACATTGAATTCTTATGAGGTATACACCAATCAGAAAGTGTTCCAAGTAATTTTTCAAAGAAAAAAATTAATGTGCAGAAGATGAAGTGGTTCGAATTGCTCAAAGATTTTAGTTGTACCATCTTTTATCACTCCGGTAAAACAACCATTATAGAGGATTCTGTTAGTACCCGGTATGAAAAATGAGTTGTTAGACATTACCAGAACTCATAGGGACCTTACAGGTATTCAGAAACTGCGTAGGACTTATCCGAAATTTCCCGAAAAGTCCGGATAACAAGATGTACGCGTCTGTTAAGATTATTCTCGAAGGATTAACGTAATCTAGAGTTTCTAGAGTCCAAATCTGGCCAAAACCTTGGGAACCACGTAAAATAGTCAGAGTGGCCGGGCGGCCACTTCTTCCCTGGTCCGGCGGCCAGTGTTTCTAGGCCTAAATCCCTATAAATAGGTGGCCTCAGCTCATAAATTGAGGACACAATTTTCTCCTCCGAGTTCCAGAGTCAAAACTGACACAAGAACTTTAAGCCTAAGCTCTTTTAGCAATCCTGAAGGTCCGGTGAATCTACAAGAAGATTCGGCTTCATTCTTGCCAAGATTGGTGAGGCTTATTACTTTCCATGATATGTTCTTGTCATGTTCTTAGAGTTAGATCTATTCTATGCCTATGTTTATTATGTTATTCATATATTCATGATGGTGTTCATAATATGCATGCTAGATCTAGGGTTTGTACGTTCATAAATTCTAGTTTTAGGGTATCGATCTTCTCTTATACATGTTTGTTCATACGCTTTCATATAAAACTCATATTATATTGCTATGATTAGGGTTTTAATCTTCATATGTACATGTTATAACTGATGATGATCTTATCAGATCTAGGAACTACTTCTAAAACCTAACTTTAGGTAAATACTCCCATAATCATTAACTCTCCTAGGATGAGTGACGATGATCACACATCAATCATATCGATGGTGTAATCATCACTCTAGGATGTGATCATCTTGCATGTTTCTTTATCATTCCTCTCCCTTATGCATGATCCCGCTTCATCTCTCTATTCTCCACTCTGTGTGAGAACTACGCTAACCTGAGCTTCTCATATGAGAGAAACATAGGCAATTTTCGGATCCGGTCTAAAACATTAACACACACTAACACATTTTAATCATGATAGAAATTACGACTGCTCGGGCGATAGGATCACTGTAATATTCTTCTCTTATCGTAATTTGACCCCCGAACCCTCATACTTGTACAAATTAGCTATTTTCAATGTTTTAGCTAAATAAAAGGGTGTGGAGACTCTAATAAGTTAAATGCTAACTTGAATATCATGTCCCATAGAAAAGATAAAAAAAAAAGAAAAATAATAAGAAACTTCCCATGCTTCGTTGCATCGGAACGGGGTATTCACAATGGCAATTCTGCTGGGGACTAGCTTTGATGCTTTTTCAAACATAGAGGGTCAAACTTTCTTCAATATCATGATTGTATATATCTTTCTCTTACCTCCCTTGTACTATATCTCTTGCACAAATTCTCTGCTTCCCTTGTACTTTAGTGCGTTGGACATATTACTGCTAACCCCCTGTATTATATTACTCCTTGCATTGTACATACAAAAATTTCTTTTTTCTCCCTAAAAATAACTAGTCTTTGTCCGCACACTACCACTAGTCCATGTCACACTGCACTACCCTACTCCGAATGATTCGATGAGTACACAGATTTTGGCGATCCCGTCGCCTCTTTCTTCGTGGCACACGGATTATCTAACTCACCGTGTACTCTTGCGAGCGGTTTAGGTTTAGCCTTGTCCGTGTCTAAAACCATGCACTCTCCTAGAGTCTATAACACTCCAAACTTTGACCGGTTGGTTTGACTAGATTTTCTTTATAGACAAATAACGTGCCGTTCATGATGTCATTCGTTAAGTCATTAATGAGTCGCGATCTTTCAAGAGAAAAGCACAAAAAAAACTGATTCCATATGAAGGGCGTGCATATGGAAAGCCGAGTGATACATTGTACAAAGATCTCAACTCATTAATAACTTAACCGAAGTAACATCGACGCTACGTTAAGTGCCTTTAAACAAGGGTTAGCCAATAGCCATTAGGATCCGTTAGGTCGGTGGAAGCCGCTTGCCCTATAGGACCCTCGCCCAAACTGTCCATTTGGGAGTGTGCAATACAGGTGAAAAACGAGGGGTCTATAGACGTAGTGATGGTGTAGACACCCCATTATAGACGTTCATCCATAGTCACACTACTTCTGTGTCTCGCCTTTGATTTGGGTCGAAACTCGTTAAGTTGGACATGTTTCGTTAAGTTTCTGACTGGGTCCGTTAGTTAGGGGCCAAAATGAACATTAAAACTACTGCAGAGGGCAAAGTGTGAATTCCAACGCTGAGATGCCTCGTACGAGACATTAATGCCTCGTACGAGACATTGATGCCTCGTACGAGACATCCCCCTTGACAGTCGGGTTTTTGGTCAGTTTCCTTGTTGATCTTAACCCCTTTTCTTGGCAAACACTTAAGCAATCTGGGAAAACCGAATGGACGATCTTAGAGTCCAAAAATACCTCTGTGGGAATCAAGTCTTGGATTCCCACCTCAACTTACCTTCTTGGCCAAAACCCTAGGTCCAAACCCCCTATAAATATAGAGCTTCTTGAACCAAAAAAGGGGTAGACTCCTTATTCACCCAAGAACCACTCCAAATCTGATCAAAAGGTTCCCATAATCAGTCACTCTTCCTCACCCACGAAATTCAAACCCTCACCGCACCATTCAAGTCAAGTTCATTGGAGATTCAAGGCCTTTAGTCAAGGCCATCCATAGGATTCTTGAAGAACGCTTAGGTAAAACTCATTGTTTTCTACCTTCTCATCTCCTTCTTTGTCTTTAAAGTAGTGTGATTCCATCAAAAGGATCAGCCTAGAGCCTCTCCAATTCATGGAGATGGTCTCGAAGCACTTGATCCGACATCCCAAATAAATAAGAAATTATTTATTTGTTTGTTTTCCTTTTGCGTACATTTTGCATGATTTTGAAACGATGATGATGATTTTTTAGCAAGACCAATCCTAGATTGGGTGAATTGGGTGCTCCTTGACCTTCCCAATTCATAACTTAACCCCCGAATCCAGATATCTCGGTCCGTGTTCCGATAACAACATGGTGGCGACTCTCAATTAAAAAGGTAAATCAAAGGATGAAAACTGCCTCGAGAACAACCAAAAAACCCGCGTGCAAACAGTGGCGACTCCGCTGGGGAAGATCACAGTAAGTGGGTTAGACTTGCGTCGAAAGAAATCATCGTTGCTTCAAAATTCTGCATTCTGTTCTATAATCTGTTCCCCGGCTGAGATGCCTCCTACGAGGGATCGCTTGTCTCGTACGAGGGATCGCTTGTCTCGTACGAGGGATCGCTTGTCTCGTATGAGACATCTCAGCTCTGCCCGGCTGGTCTGACTCTCTGGTTTGAAAAAGGATTTTTGTTCAATTCAAACATGTACATAGGGTTTCAGATCCACTCTCCCCTGTGTTTCTGAGTCTTAGGACCTCCCTAATGACAAAGAAACTCCCCATATATTATAAGGCTAACCTTTGTTTTGTAGGAGTACGTGCTAAATGTTTTATTCTCTCCTTTGCTTGCGTTTGCCTTATATGTGAACTACAACGGCCTGAGTTCCTCCATAAGAGGGAAACGTAGGCAGCCACTTGGCCCGGCCATTGCTTGTTTTTTGTTTTACTTTTAAAAAAAAAACTCTCTATTTTATCTTTGACACCTAGATCTTGACTCTCACACACGTGCACACATATAGAATAATTGTACTACATACCCTATAAACCCGGGTCCCAATCGGAGGATGGATGTCGGTCAGCACCCCCATTCTAACGAATGGCCCTCGCCGGTCTCTCCAAAGATGGTGTACCCACTCCGTGACACGCTCCTAGACTGTGTTCATGGGGAGCCTTAGCCGTAAGCCTTGCATCAACCTCATGCATACATACTAGCTAATAAGACACTCCTTGAGACCGGTCAGTTTGATTCTTAGGGTTGTTTTAATCTTTGCCCAAGATAACGCATCTTTACAATCTATAATCCTCCCTTGTGAATATGACGAATGTCCCTTCGGTAAAATGTTAAACAAAGGATTTTGAAAGAATGGAGAACCTCTCCACGGAAATCCAAGCTTGTGTTTTCCTACTTTCACTATTTTGTACGGGATTGTGAATGCCATTTTGGCTTAGTTTTGACCACACCGTTCAACATGTCCCTTTCGGTTGTCCCTTAAAATTCACAAGGTTTGATTGCATTAATGCGTTGTTTAACAAAGTGCAAAACAACTACAGAATCACTTAGGTTTGGTTAATTGAATGGTGGATTCCGATGAGAATATGGGACCTTTGCCCGAATTTTCCGTTTGGGAGAGTCCAATACAGGTGAAAAACAAGGGGCTCATATTCTAGGGTGATAGACTCCACTATTCCAGGATGAACTAGAGTAGTAACCTCTCAAAATGGATTAAATTCCATTCGATCAATAGGATTAAAATCTGCAAATCTGACTGTCTGGCTAGATGTCTCGTACGAGACATCTCTCCTCTTCTGTGAATCTGCCGTGTTGGTCAACCCTGTTTCACAAAAGCCGACTCGTTGGGACCCCAGCCTGGATTTGACACAGTTTCTGCACTCTAGGTCCGTCCGATCAGCAAAGTAGCTCCACACTCCCAACACAATCGCTTCAGTAATTTACATCCGTGATCCCGCAACCAAGAGACTAGAAAAGGTTGTAGTAATGGCCGGTACCCCCATCACTGACTTGGAGACCTCCAAAGCCGTCATTGCACGACTTGAGCAGCAAGTCAGAGAACAAGCCGAAATTGCTGCCCGTGAGAGTGATCATCACGCCAAAGACATAGACACCGTCCTGTAAGAGCTCTAACAACTCAAGAAGAGCAATAAAAAGTCGAAAACCCCCTCCAAAGATGGGGAGTCCCATGCTAAGAAAAGGAATAAGAGGGATGATGACTCCGACTCTGATTCAAATACATCTGACTCTTCCTCCTCCTCTGATGATGAGGATACTAAGGCAAGTGATAAGAAAAAGAAAGCTAGTGATGACACCAACTTTATCAACTCCGCCACTGTTGAGTTTCTCGAAAAGAGGTTTGCACATCTTGGTCTAGCAAAGGGCTCCATCGTTCTATTTGACCCCATTGCGCTCCGCAAGTCAATCACTAAGCTACCACGAAAGTTCCGCACTCCTGACATAGCCAAGTTCAACGGCACTACCTGTCCTCGTGTTCATGTTGAAACTTACACTTGGGCCATGCTTCCGATGAAAGTAGATGACACCGTTTTGGCCCAAAGCTTTCCCTAAACTTTAGAGGGGGTGGCGAGGGATTGGTACATGTCTCTCCCCTTTCCACAAGGACCGATTGGGCTACCACATGTGAGGTCTTCCAAAGGCGCTTCGAGGACAATACTACTTACCGTCCCACTAAATGAGACCTCGAGCAAATACAACAAGGTACTAACAAGACAGTTGGTGACTTTGCCAAAAGATGGAGAGCCAAGCTCACCGAGATCGTTGATAGGCCAACTACGGACGACCAAATGCACATCTTCCTGAAATCACTCCGTAATGAGTATGAGGACCGCCTCTCTGGTACTTTCTTCCCAAGCTTCTCTGAACTTCATAAAGCCGGTCTTCGACTAGATGACATCTTCAAAAGTAGGAAAGAGGCTAAGAGAGATGGTGGATACCGCTACCCTAATAAAGGCTCTACTAACAAAGACACATCTGTCAATACCATCACTTTCAATAATCAAGGAAGGAACAACTATTTCTCCATCCTTCCACCCAACAAGGAAAACAAGAAAGAGAGAGTAAATAACAAATTGGAAGGTATCACTCTAGGAGAGCTCTTCGACATACTCGTAGAAGCTGGTAAGGTCGCACCAAGGACGCCTCTTTCTACTCCAAGGGAACTCCCCCCCCGAATCATGCCCATCATCTCTACTGCAAGTTCCACTAGTTCAGTGGTCACGACACCAATATTGCAACCACCTCAAAGATGTGATTCAAGATCTCATAGACTTTAAGCAGCTAGGTGTAGATACCCCGGGGGGACCACGGCTTGGCTAGAGCGCGTGAATTACCCTAGGATGTCTAATTGTGTTTTAGAGTCGCCACCCACGTTTTGAGGAACGTAAGAAAACCTAATATTTATGAGCCTATGTTTGATTTACGAAAACAGAGATTCTTTGGGATAAGGGGTTCGGGGGTTAGGTTATGAAATGGGAAGTACTTAAACACCCATTTCGCCCGAGCAAAGTCGGTCTTGTTTGTTCATAATTCACTTTTAAAGATAAATGCGTTCTTCCTATTAAAATGATGATAAAAAGGGGTTTTAGAGTTAAAATGTAGGGAGATGACTACTAGGCCAATTCAATGTAATGAAAGGACCGTTGGTGTCATGTCCCAAATGGCTTTGGGTGATTGCACATTTGATTGAAAGAAAAGAAGAAGAAGAAGAAGAAGAAGAAGAAGAAGAAGAAGAAGAAGAAGAAGAAGAAGAAGAAGAAGAAGAAGAAGAAGAAGAAGAGAGAAATGCTTAAGACATTTACCTATAGTATCCTTCAAAGAGAACCTCTTGTAAAGCCTTGAAGAGGAGGTTGAGCACTTAGTTGAAGAAATCCCAAGAAAAAGTCTAGGAAAGAAGTGAGTAAGAGGTCTAAAAATAATGATGTCCAAGGTCCTCCTCCAATGATGGATTGGAGGGGTTTTTATAGTTGAAAAAGGACTGTTTTTGGAGCCAAACGGAGTCTCCAAGAAATCTTTCCCAGGCAAAATCATGTATAATGAGCAAGGGAGAGATTCTTGGGCAGAATTTGTAACTGACACGCCCCAGAAGCGCGCGCATCCCACCTAGGCGGCGGAAAGTGCGCGCGTCTGGCCTCAAGGGGCGGAGGCGCGCGACTCTGAGAAGAAAATTTTGACAGAATGGACTAGAAAGTTAGAACTGTTATTCAGTTTAGTCCCGGGTCTTAACGGAGTCCGTCTGGAACTTAACCAAAGTAACAGAAACTAACAGAAAACACTTAAAAAATGGAGAAACACAAAATCAAGTGTGCAATCGTGGTGAGCGGTCCAAGGCGGGGTGTCTACAGAGCCCCTCGGCAGCGTGGATTGCGAGCAAACGCGCCGACGAAAGACAGACATCCGCCTAGGACATCACCAAGAAAAAGAAAAGACTCGATAAATGCAGGAATTTGAAATTGTGGGGGATAGAGGTGCGCTCCCTGTGTGAGCGGCTTTGAAAGATAAGTGTGCGCTCCCTGTGTGAGTGGCTTTGCCAATAGCGGGATCCGTTTGCTGAAAACGGGATCTGTTTGCTGGAAGCGGGATCTGTTTATTGATAACGAGATCCGTTTGCTGGAAGCGGGACCTGTTTGCTGATAGCGAGATCCGTTTGCTGGAAGCGGGACCTGGAGGACCGTTTGCTTGAAGTGCGGGACCCAGAGGACCGTCTGCTGAAGTGCGGGACCCATAGGACCGTTTGCTAGAAGTGCGGGACCCAGAGGACCGTCTGCTGAAGTGCGGGACCTGGAGGACCGTTTGCTGAAGTGCGGGACCCGGAGGACCGTTTGCTGAAGTGCGTGGCCCAGAGGACCATTTGCTGAAGTGCGGGACCCGGAGGACCGTTTGCTGAAGTGCGGGACCCGGAGGACCGTTTGCTAAAGTGCGGGACCCGGAGGACCGTTTGCTTTAAATGGATGTAGATTTTATTTGATGAGGAAGCAGTGATTCTGTGGCTCATCCTGGACCATGTTGTTGTCGTGAGTCGTACTTTGATGTTGACTGTTTGACTTTGACTTTTGATGGGGTGCGGGCACAGTTGACTGCGGAGTGCTTTGTGCTGGGGATGAATTGTAAAAACTGATTTTTGAGGATTAACAGCGTCTGTTACGAATCTCATTCACCTTGTAGTGGTGGAGCTGAAACTCAGATGAACATGGATGTGACACCTTGATTCCCGCGTAGGGAGTTGTGTTTGAATTCCTCAGGGAGCAAAGGCGCGTGCGTCTGGTCTTCGCTATGGGTTGCGTGCGCGTCTTAGTGACTTAGCGGGGGGCGCGCGCATTCCATTCCAGTTCAGCATACATAAACAGACAGTTCACTTTTTCGGCGAGTTTTCAAAATTTCAAAGATCCCTCCAAATTCTTAACCAAATTTTCGCGGAGAAATCACCCCAAAACACTTTCTTGTTGTTCTAGGTGCGATTCTATCATAGAAACAATGTCAGATCGTCAACAATCTCCTCCATTCGAGATGCCACAGGGTGAGGATCCCGAGGTTGGAATTGAGGTGATGGACCCGAGTTTGCTCACGTATCAGCCGCATACCCATATTTCCCACTTTGTCACAGCGGGATTGGTAAGAATCTTTCATTCTCTTTGTGATTTTCGTGCTTTGGGGCTGCTCTGCTTTACCCGTATTTTTCGCTGCAACTTCTTTTGTTGATTGTCGCTGTTTGTTATCGTTATTGTCGACTTATTGCAAGAAACATGTTCGGATACCCGTTTTCATACCCACACACTCGCATGCATGTTGAAATTTCTGTTTCGGGTTTGTCCGCTTTCTAGCCATTATGCTGACAAAATTTTCGTTGTTTCTTGTTTCTTTTCAAGAGTGGAGCCGCCTGTCGGAGATTCGAGGCGGAGCTCATGGCCCGGTTACCATTTGGAGTAAGCTGCCCGAGAATGTCATGGCTCGAGTTCAGGTCACCCATTTCGGCCTTTTTATTACCAGTCTGACGGCGTTGAAGAATGATCCGGATGTTATTCAGGCTCTGAGAGAGAGATGGTGGGACACCACCCATACCTTCCATCTGCCTATGGGAGAGGTCACGATGATGCCCACTGATTTCACGGCATTGACTGGTCTGCCGTTTAAGGGGGAGCCTGTCCCTTATGTTTTGAGTGGGACCCTTCGGACTGCTGACGAGCTGTTGGCTCTGGTTGGCTGTGGCTTCCCGGTGAAGAGTTACCGAGTCACTTGGGGAAGCATCCGTCGGTATTTTAGTATTCTTGCAGCCGAGCCTTTGGGTGTCACTGCTGAGCGGGTCGATGCTGTGGCCCGTTGTTTTATATGGTACCTGTTGTTCCATACTCTGTTTGCCAGTGGAGGATCATCGGTTTCTTTGGCTTTGCTTGATTTGTTGGTAGACTTGGACCAGGCCGGTCAATATAACTGGGGCACATCGGGCTTGGCTGCTTGTTATCAAGACATGGATCTGACCAGCCGTTCGACCACTAGCTCGGTCACGGGCTTCAGCCTGTTGTGGGAGGTATACTGCTTTCCCTTTTCTTTTCAGCTTTCTTGTCACTGCTCTACTGTATCTTTGAACTGTCATTTAATTCTGCTATTGTCTCTGTTTTGGAGCTATGGGCCTTTGCTGTCTTGGAGCTGAGGGACTTCAAGATTAACAGAGAGGGTCAGCCCTAGTATCCAGACTGTGTGAGGTGGTCGTATAGGGAGAGGAACGTGAGGACTGGCACTGTTCCCATCAGCCTGCTTTCAGCTCGACGCCACTTGGATGCTTTGAGGCCATAGGCTGTCGCCTCTTCTTTGTTCCCATGGAGAGCTATTTATGCTTTTATTGAGCATACTCTGATTCCCACCCGCTCGAGGCTTCTGATGAGCTCATGGAGTGTATGGCGATGTACCTCGGAGAGAGAGTATTCTGGCAGCATGGTGGTCAGGTGACGGACTTCCACCACCCTCCTAGGCCAGCGGTTCCTGATGTTCCTCCTTTCTGTCCTCGTAATTGGAGGGCTCTTTCAGAGGCAGACCGGGCAGTCTATATTGCGGGGATTGATGCTGTCCCTTTCATTCATCTAGAGCAGGATTATGGTTTATTCCGGGAGCATAACCTCCAGCAGGGTTTCATGTTTACTGATCCGAGGGAGACACATGCTGCTCCACAAACTTCGGCTCGATTCTATCCCACCGGTGCTGGATATTGCTTTGATCCACCTTTGCCTCCTTCATATTATACTTATTCAAACTTTGGGGTGTGTGAGGAGCAGAGGGAGATTGTTCCTGAGGATATGTCACCGGAGAGAGAGCCTCCTGTTCAGGCTGCTGTGGTATACTTTCCTGACTGTCTTTGCATTTCTCGGTTCCAGTCTTGCTTTTCTGTTCTTTGTATTGATGAAATTTTCTTTTTCCGTTCTCTGTTGTGACAGGTACCTGTAGCTGCTTATAGGAACTTGGGCAGACAGAACAAAGGGATGAGGACGAGACTCCGTCAGCTGGAGGAGAGGGTGCTAGGACTGTGCAGGGACATTACTGCCATGACTAGAGATGCTGCTGGTGCTGTCTCTGGTGCTGCGAGAGGAGCTGCCCGAGGTGCTAGGGGCATAGGATGAGGCTGCAGGGATGCTGCACTGGATATTGATGAGGCTGTCTCTTCGGCGAGGCAGTCATTGAGCAGGAGTCTGAGCCGAGGAGGTAGCCAGAGCAAGGGTGGTGCAAGTTCATCAGGGAGAGCTGCCAAGAGGACCCGGCATGATGTTGTGGTGGAGACATCTGAGGAGGAGGAATCTGCTGATGATGATGATGATGATGATGACGAGGAGACTGAGAGCGGCAGTGGGGGCGGGCACGGTGCTGCCGATGACGATGATTCTGAGTAGCCTTTTGGGGAGGACGAGAGATTGAAAACACTTTTATTTACCTGTGATAAACATGTAACATGTATTTACAATCCTAGCTATTTACTACGCCTTTTTTTAGTTATCTGTCTAGACTCGTTCCTAAGTGTCGACTCTTTACAAACAAATGTGTGCCCAAATGTGTTCATTATTGTTGCTTGAACTCCTTTTCTGTGCTGGGATCTGATTTCTAACAGGTTGAGGGCCTTTGAACGTGCTTGGGCTTCCTTCTTGAACTGACAAGGGCATGTTCTGTTTCTGTCTGCTGTCAAACGCGCGAGCGTCGGGCTTTGGTCGTGGGAGGCGCGCGCATCTGGAATCGCTTGTCGGAGGCGCGCGCTTCTGGCTTGCTGAATTCCAGCCCCTTTCTTTTCTGAGCAGGGCACTCCAACAGCTATAAATTTAAACCATTTTCGATCAGAATGATCACATAGAAATATTCTGCATCCTTTCCCTTACTCTATACCTCAAAATTCTTGTAGCGATGGCCCCGATGACCTTTACTTTTGAAGTCAAAGTTTCCATCCCCGAAGGTGAGAAGTCCGTCCCCATCGCTCCAATTGTGAAGGCGCGTCCTAGCGTCTTTGATCGTTTGGGAAGGCCAAGTGAGGGTGTTGTTGCTGTGATTCCGTGAAGCCAGTGGTCCATGTGAGGGATTATAGGCCTCGTTATTTGCCTAAGAAGAAGAAAGGCAAGGGAAATTCTTCTCATGTGTGGAAGCGTCCCGCGGTTGTTCCGGTCAAAGCTCCTTCTAGCAAGGGGAAGGAGAAGGTTGTTGATGAAGCTCCGTCTCGCCCGAGTGTCTTTTCTCGTCTTGGTGGTCTCGAGAATGCTCCGCCTCCATCCAAGAGGACTAAAGGCCGTCCCCAAAAGCGATGGGTCCCCAAACCGAAGAAAGATTAGATATTTATTTTGTACCACCGAGATTGCAATTAGAATAGACCACTTGTTAGGATTTAATGTTTTAATGTCTTTTAATAGCTCAACATTTCCATTGTAATGATAAAATAATTTAAGAAACGAATAAAAATTGCATCTCGTTAATTTGAAATGATTTGGGCATTTGTTTATGTTTTAGACCGCACCCGAAGGTTGCCTACGTTTCTCCAGTGTAGAGGCTCAGGTCTCCGTAGTTCAAACAAACGAAGACCATTTTTTTTTTTTGTGCACCCTGTTTTCTGCCTAGACCGCCCTTTCGAGTTTTCAATCTAGCGGGCTTCTTTTTTTTTGCACGTGCTCTAATTTTTGCCTAGGCTGCCCTTGCGGGTTTTCAACCTAGCGAGCTCTTTTCTTTTTCTTTTTTTTTTTTTTTTTTTTTTTTGGTCTTCGTTTATTAGACGTAAAATCTCTTCAATTTGTCGAAGTTGACTTCCTTTGGCAGCTGATCTCCGTCTAAATCCATGAGTCGGACTGCACCGCCTCTTAGTATCTTCTTGACTACGTATGGACCGATCCATCGGGGTCCCCATTTTCCAAGGGGGTTCATGGCATTGGGAGGGTGTTGTCTTAGGACCAAATCTCCCACACTGATGTTTTGGGGCTTCACCTTTTTGTTGAAAGCCCTAGCCATTCTTTGTTGATAGGCCCTCGTACGTTCGATTGCCTTAGCCTTTTCTCGTCGAGTAGGGCTAGCTGTTCATATCGACTTTGCATCCAATCGACTTCATTGACTTGGTTCTCGAGGAGGACCCGTAGGGATGGAACTTCGAGCTCTATTGGTAGTACAGCTTCGGAACCATACACCAGTGCATAAGGAGTTTCTCCAGTCGCTGTCCGTATTGATGTGCGGTAGCCCCATAACGCTAGAGGTAACTTTTCGGGCCAATCCTTTCCAGTGGAGGCCATTTTCTTCACAATGGTCTCGATCGTCTTATTAGCTGCCTCGACCGCGCCGTTTTCTTGAGGGCGGTATGGAGATGACTTGTGCTTAGTAATCTTGCATTCTACCAGGAGTGCGTCCATCTCTTTCTCGAAGTGAGAACCGTTGTCTGAGATGATCTCATGAGGAACGCCGTATCGGCACATGATGTGGGTTTTCACGAATTCGGCCACTTTCTTGGCGTTGAGAACTCGGTAAGCCTGTGCCTCGACCCATTTTGTAAAATAGTCCACGGATACTAGGACAAAAGATTGTCCATTGCTTCCAGTAGGGTGGACTTTGCCAATGATGTCTATGCCCCAACAAGAGAAAGGCCAAGGCGTGGTCATATTGTAAAGCTGTGAGGGTGGAGCGTGCTGTAGATTGGCATGGAATTGGCATTTGGCGTACCTCTTGACTTCCTCGATGCAGTCCCTTTCCATGGTACTCCAATAATAACCCATGCGGAGTATCTTCTTGGTCAACATAAACCCGTTCATGTGGGGCCCACATTCACCTTCGTGGATCTCATGCATTATTTCTTGAGCTTCGGTCTCATTTGCGCATATGAGATTGATCCCTTCGTGGTGCCTTTTGTAGATTCGGTCCCCAATCAGTACATATCGGGAGGCTAGTCTTTGCAATGCCATTTGAGACTTCTTATTGCTATTCTCGGGATAGGTACCATTCTTACGGAAATTCATGATATCCACATACCACGGGGAGTTTGCTTGGACCTCGTTGATCTCGATACTCATGCAGTATGCCGGAATGTTTCGTCGGGAGATTTTGAAGGGCTTCACCATTTTACCCTCAGGTATTTCGACCAGTGAAGCGATGGTAGCTAGTGCATCAGCGAAACGGTTTTTGTCCCTTGGCAGGTAGTTGAAGGTGATTTCTTGAAACTGTTCAACCAACTCCTCGAGATGTTGACCATACCGTTGCAGAGTCGAGTCTTGAATCTTCCATTTTCCAGATGTCTGATTGATGATGAGCAAGGAATCACCAAATACTTCTAAACTTGTGACATTTCTTTCGAGGGCTGCTTCGAGCCCCGCTATGCATGCTTCGTACTCAACGGTGTTGTTAGTGGCTTCAAATTCGAGGCGGGTAGCGATTGGAGTATACATGTCCTTTGGATCAACAAGTAACATCCCTATGCCATATCCATGCTTATTGGCTGCGCCATCGAAAAAAAGTTGCCACTTATTTTCTTCTGTTGTAGCACAAATTAAATGCTCGTCGGGGAACTGTACGTCTTCCCCCCTTCACCTCGTCACACGGAAATTCAGCAATCTGATCACTGAACACTTTCCCCCTGATGGATTTGAGTGTGACGTAAGTGATATCGTAGCCGGCAAGCATGAAATACCATTTGGCTATTCTTGTTGGCATGAAAGGCTTCTCGAAGATGTAGCGGAGCGGGTCCACTTTTGCTACCAACCTGATTGGGAAGGCCTCCATGTAATGCTTGAGCTTTTGAGTAACCCAAACCAATGCAGCAGAGGACTTCTCTAAGACAGAGTAGTTTTTTTCAGCTCCTTGAAACCGGCGGCTGACAAAGTAGATAGCATTCTCTTTTGTGGAGTTTCGCTGTTCTTGTGCTAACATAGCCCCTAGGGCTTCATCATTGACAGTGAGATAGAGCAAGAGAGGCTTCTCCTTGTGTGGTGGAACCAAAACTGGAGGGCATGTCAAGTAATGCTTCACTTGGTCGAAGGCTTCTTGGCACGCATCGGTCCATTCTAGAGACACATTATTTTTGAGTAGCTTGAAGATCGGCTCACACATGGAAGTGAGTTGGTGCACAAATCGACTGATGTATTGAAGTCTGCCCATGAAACCTTTGATTTCCTTCTGCGTCTTTGGAGGAGGCATGTCAATGATTGCCTTGATCTTGGAGGGATCGGCTTCAATTCCTCTTTTAGTGACCATGTAACCGAGAACCTTTCCTCTGACGACCCCAAAAGTGCACTTTGCGGGATTGAGTCTCATTTTGTGTTGTCAAAGCCTTTCAAAGAACTTGCGAAGATCGATCAAATGTTGACCATTGGTTCCCTTCGAATGGATGATCATGTCGTCAACATAGACCTCGATCTCTTTATGAATCATGTCATGGAATAGATCCGTAACAGCCCTCTGGTAAGTAGCCCCAGCGTTCCTTAGTACGAACGGCATGATTGTGTAGCAGAAGGTCCCCCACAGAGTTGTGAAAGCTGTCTTGTGTTGATCCTCTTCAGACATGAGAATTTGATTGTAACCGGCAAAACCGTCCACAAATGAGCGGACTTCATAGTTGGCAGTTGAATCGACGATCATGTCGATGTTTGGTAGAGGAAAATCATCTTTCGGAGAAGCTTTGTTCAAATCCCGGAAGTCCACACAAACCCGAACCTTGCCATTTGCGTTTCTGACTGTCACAATGTTAGCTAGCCAAGTCGGATACTCAATGACTTTTATGAAACCCACACTGAGGAGCTTTTCAATCTCTTCTTTGAATTGTAGAGACCATTCTGGCTTGATCTTTCGGAGCTTCTGTTTTACTGGCTTGGCGTCCTCTCTGATCGGAATTCTGTGCTCCGCAACCTTTCTGTCCAAACCCGGCATGTCTTTGTACGACCATGCAAATACATCCACGAATTCTCTGAGCAGTGCAGTCAATCTGTCTTTGTTATCCCCCTTGAAGAAGCTGCCAATCTTCGTTTCTTTCGGCTCTTCGTCGGTACCCAGATTAACAACATGCAATTCCTCGTCAGCCCCTGGACCATTTTCACCACGACAACGAACCTGTTGAGCTAGTTCATTTAGGTATGTTATGTTTTCGTGGTCTATTTCATCATAATTTGAATCGTTATTAACTTGTTCATTAAGTTCGTTATTAGTTAATTCATCATTTATGATGTTTGCAATCTCGGGGTACTCAGAAATATCAAATTTTTCATTAGCAAAGAAAGGAAACACACGCTCGGCTATTGCCTCCATATCCTCTTGGGTGAGGGTATTAGAAACACTCTCGGACTCGAAAGTAAGTATGAGCCGCTCTTCCTTTGTTGCTGTACGGGGTATGCAACCCATTTCTCGGATCAAGAAATCCTCGGATACTACGGGCCCCTTCGTTGAATACCAGTTGTTGATTGGCTCGGAGCTTGACGAGATCTCACTGATGGTTTCCTTTCTGACAACGGTGTCGTAGATGGCGTTGACTTGACAATCATCCATGATGGCAAATTCTTCGAACATGGAGGCTAGATCGGATAGTTCTTCCCCCACGGTAATCTCTACCTCGGACTCTATAGTCACTTTCTTGCCCCACCACTCTCGGGGTGACATTGGAGTAGGCTTCCTTCTTTGTGTCGGAATTTCACAATCAGTGAAGATCTCGAGACCGGGCTTTCTGACGCCCTTGTTGTTAACCCATGGTTCGGGAAAGATCATGTACGGAACATCTTCCCCTTGGCGAACAAAATAACCGTTTAGTGTGTTGCGGTAAAGCCTCAAGTCAGGGATTTCATATTGTCAACCTTCTTTGCGATCTTGGGTCTTTTGATTCTTGACTGCTTGCTCGTATTTCAAGTCATCTTCGGTAGGCTCGTACCCCAAACCAAACTTGTTCTTGACAAAAGGAATTTCTACGGGGTGTAATATCCCTTGTTGATGCTTCCCTAGGCCTAGACCGGGAAAGTGATTCATGTTCCTTATCATGCGGAGGATTTTAGGATTGCCGAGGTTCCATTGTCTGTTTCCCCCTTCTTTGTCGATGGTGTTGACGCCGGACAGAGTGGCATCTTCTATCCCGTGTTGGATTTGGTGAACGGGTTGTCCCCCATTTCTGTGGATGGTGACATTCTCGTCCATGATGGTGACTATCACGTCCCTATTGTTGGGTTTCGTAGTAACATGCGCAGCGGAATATAGCAATTAAAATTTTAAGAAACCTAAAGCCATGGATCCGTTCATATGATTAAATCAAATACAACATAATGAATAAAGGAAAAACAAACCCTTGATGACTATCAAAGTTTTCTTTGGTCTTGGTGGAGAAACTTGAAGCTTTATCACGGACAAAATCACGAACTTTGTAGATGATAAAATTCACCCTCTAGCGGTGTCCACACTTCGAACGAATATCAAGAGGCTCCTTGATCTTGGTTGCTAGACCAATAATTATGAAACACACTTTCACAATTTAATAAAGAACTATATGGAATTTATTTGTGAATTATTTTGTTCCTCAATCAAGGATGTCTTAGAACAAAATAAAATCTCTCTCAAACTCTTTGAGATTCACAAAAGCACTTGTAAGGATGGTCTGGCCGAATTGGAGTTTTTATACACAATTAAGACCCATTCTAAATAGGTAACTTGTGCCAAAAACCTTTCCTAATCGAATTAGGAATTTTTCTGCCGCTAGACCGAGCGCCCGCCTGGTCCAACCCAGGCGCCCGCTTATTTGATCAGAAGGTCCAGTCCTTTCAGAACTGATTCAAGCGCCCGCCTGGTCCAACCCAAGCGCCCGCTTGGTTGACCAGGAAGCCCAGAATCTTTCCAGAAATTCCTTTGAGGTCTTTAGACCCTAAATTCCAATATAGTCCTCTTATTTAAGATTCGTTCTATTGTGTGTGACCCTCTAGGATTATACTAAGTTGGCAATGGGCTCAAACATGAAACCATAAGATATGATTAGGTTCTAGCAAACCGTCATACCTACCCAAATAGTATAACTAGATACAAGTTTGAATTCCTTTAGAATATGTCACAATCCTTTCGTCCACGATGTCACAAGTCATGGTCAAACCGTCAACTTGTCTTGTTCAATACTTTCTCGTTTCTGAATATGTTGATAATTCAAATGCTATTGATCCAATCAATCCATTTGAGTCCGGCTGAACATTTCATCAACATCATTCCTTCGAGGGGCCCAAGCTTGACATCTCTCCGTGGACGGACAAATCCATTTAGCTTATTATTCTTCCCAACGGGAATCCGATTATGCCAATCATACCCTTTATAACTACCGTGTTAAGGTAGCGTTTGAATATGTCAAACACAATGTTCATCAAGTGGAAGACTATAATAACTTCATGTCTAAGGATTCAAATGACATAACTAATGTGAGATATATGTATGACATAGACCATGACATAAATCTCATACAGCGGGTCATGTCCAATACCTTGTTTCAAACAAGTACCCATAAATCTAGCATGATCATCTCATGATCATTTAGCCTTTATACTAGTGCTTAATAAGTACTAGGGACGGGGATTATTATAAGTAAACATGAACAACAATAATAATCAAAATATCTCTTTATTGATATGAAATAAATGATAACAATTACAACGTTTGTTAAACGTGCCTAGGGCACCACTACCAACAATCTCCCACTTGCCCTAGGCCCAATCTCCCATGTATCTAATACCCATGGACCTAACATGACCATCATGTTTAGGTTGTGGAAGTTCCTTTGTTAGCGGGTCCGCAACATTGTCATCAGTAGATACTCTGCATATATTTACGTCTCCCCTATCAACGATCTCTCGAATGATATGAAAACGCCTAAGTATGTGTTTGGATTTCTGATGTACTCTTGGTTCCTTTGCTTGAGCAATAGCACCATTATTATCGCAATACAGGTCTATTGGATTAGCAATACTAGGAACCACTTCAAGTTCAGTTATGAACTTCTTAATCCAAACAGCTTCCTTTGCAGCATCCGATGCAGCAATATACTCAGCTTCTGTTGTAGAATCAGCTGTTGCACTTTGCTTGGAACTCTTCCTGTCACGACCCGAAATCTAGGCTCTATTTTATTAGTAATAAATAATTATTATTTATTTATTTGCTTATTTATTTATTTAAATTATTATTTAATTAATAATTTAAATGTGCATTTTATGTGTTATATTAAATTATGCCTAGCATATTAATTGGACCATTGGTGTTAGTGTAGCATTGTTGGGTCTTAATTGTTAGTGGGGAGTGTAAGTATTTGTGCTAGTAGATGGGGAAGGGGCCTAAGTGTAAATGTTTGAATTAATTCTCCTACTCCCTCTCTTCTCCCTCACCTCCCTCACTCTTTCACCCTACTCTCTCCCAGCAAACTCCCTCTCTCTCTCCTCCATTTGTGTAGGTAAGCTTTCTCTCCCTTCTCTCTTCATTTTCTTCCTCTTCCTCTCATTATTTCTCATTTCTTAAAACATGAAACATGTTTAGATCGTCGATAGGATTGTAGGAAGCCAAAAATATTGGAAATCCGTCATCTTTGAGAATTCTCAAGTAAGTTGATTTTCCCCCATTTTTATGCTAAAATGTTCATATCATGTTTATATAATGCTTGATGTGTTATATTTGAAGTTTGGTTGAGTTTGGAATTTATTGGGAATTTATTTTGGGTTTTTGGTTAAAAATGGTGATTTGATGAAAGTTGGGATTAAATCTTGATCTTGGTTGATAAATGATGTTATCTAGGTCCCCATTCTAGTTATAAGTTGTTTTGGGTTCATCTTTATGCTTGGTGGAAGGTTGATTGTGTTTGATTTTGATTGTTGTGTGAAATGGGTAAGAACTTGATGAACCCAGCTCTGCTTTCCCGGCTTGAAACCAGAACAGGCGCCCGCCCGCCTGGACCCAGGCGCCCGCCTACACCCCTTTATCCAGCTGCCTGACCTTCTGGTCATTTAAGCGCGCGCTCGCCCCACGCCAGGCGCCCGCCCGCCCCCTGGTTCAGAATTCTCCCTTTTTGCTTGGTTTAGGACTTAGGGCTTAACTAGTTTAGGTTTATTTCTTCTAATTTACCTAAGATAACATCGTGGAGTACGTTATTAATTGGAATTGGTTCCTTTGTGAATAAATGTGTTATGAAATTTATTTAAGTACCGTTTTGGGAATGTTGGACATCCTTGATGTGTTGTTGGATTGGTTTACCTTTGTGGTAATTTATTTGGATTGGTTCCCTACTTTGGAATCATTAGTTGTTTATCGTGCTAGTATTTTATTACTTAGCATTTATTTGAAAGTCCAGCTGGTATTTTGTGTGTGTTTGGGCGATGCGAAACATTATGATGGCACAGCCAAGTCCATTGTGATGTTGACCATTGTTTTGCCCCATTATTTCCCTCCTCCAGATTGGCCTTGGATGTGAGATGAGCTAGCCCCTTTGTGAGCACTTAGCTATTGGTTTTCGGGCTTTGACTGTGTGTCACTGTCCCCTTGTTATTGGTTCCGGTACCGGGGATTTCTCTTCGGCTTTCATGCTATTATGAAGATGATGATTTGTTGATTATTGAAGCTGCGCAAGGACCTTTATTTAGTTCATCGGTTTGGAAAACCTTGGCTATATCCTTTGTTATGTGTTTATTTCCGCTGCTATCTGATAAATGACAATTGCTATGTGCTATGTGATTTATTATTGTTTATTGCTTATTGCATCTTAGCATGTCATATAGTTGCATTAGTAACTTATTGAGATTTATCTCACCCCCTTTCTTTTTATCTTTGTTTTTCCTTAACCCCCCCCCCCCAGGTGGAAAGGATTAGACTCGCTGATCACGAGACAGGACGTCGCGAGGGTTGAGCTTTTGGGGCAAGTAGCATTGGTGGGTTTACATTATATAAATGTGTAACCTTTTTGGGATATTTGTACCAAACATTGACGTCACTAGGATTTGTATATTTTATAACTTTGGTGTATAAGCTTATGGAGTTTATACTAGTTTTACTTTGTTGTTCAAGTGGATTTCAAAACTTTGTGTTATCATCTTTTGGTATGAAATGAAATTTTTATCTTCATTATTTTGGAGTTTATCGTTTAAGTCGACGTCCAGCTCGCGATCTCGGGCCCGCGGGGTTCGGGGTCGCGACACTTCCAGCTTACAGCTCCACCATTTAACATAAACACAAAACCCGATTGCGATCGGCTATCATCTTTGTCGGTTTGGAAGCTTGCATCCGTGTAAGCATTTACAACCAGATTATCTTCCATTCCTCCATAGACCAAAAACGAGTCTTTAGTTCTTCTCAAGTACTTAAGAATCGCTTTTACAGCTATCCAGTGATTTTCGCCAGGGTCGGATTGGTATCTACTTGTCATGCTCAAAACATAAGATACATCCGGCCTAGTACAAATCATGGCATACATGATGGACCCAATTGCCGAAGCATATGTAACATCATTCATTTTCTCACGCTCATCGTTTGTCTTAGGACATTGAGTCTTGCTTAGAGAAACTCCATGTAACATGGGCAAGGTGCCTCTCTTAGAATTTTCCATACGGAATCTTCTAATGACCTTGTCAATGTATGTACTTTGGCTTAAACCAAGTAGCCTCCTTGATCTATCTCTATAGATCTTAATGCCAAGTATATATGCGGCTTCACCCATATCTTTCATTTCAAAACACTTTCCTAACCAAGTCTTCACAGACTGAAGTGTAGGAATGTCGTTTCCAATGAGCAATATCTCATCCACATATAAAATAAGGAATAGCACTATGCTCCCACTAATCTTCTTGTATACACAAGGCTCATCTTCGTTCTTGATGAAACCAAACTCTTTGACCGATTCATCAAAACGGAGATTCCAACTCCTAGAAGCTTGCTTCAATCCATAGATGGATCTCTGCAATTTGCATACTTTAGAATCTTGTTCAAAGCCTTCTGGTTGTGTCATATACACATCCTCTTGAAGTTTTCCATTTAGGAAAGAGGTTTTGACGTCCATTTGCCATATTTCATAGTCATGATATGCGGCAATGGCAAGCAAAATTCTTATAGACTTGATCATTGCTTCGGGTGAAAAGGTCTCATCATAGTCAATACCATGAACTTTCCTACAACCTTTCGCTACAAGCCTAGCTTTGTAAGTATGCACCTTCCCATCCATGTCAGTCTTCTTCTTGAAGACCCATTTGCATCCTATGGTTTTTACACCTTCGGGCGCATCAATCAAATTCCAAACTTGATTGTCTTGCATGGATTGCAATTCGGATTCCATGGCTCCAAGCCATTTGTCCGAATCAGGAGAAGACATCGCCTCTTGGTAGGTTGACGGTTCATCATTCTCAATGATTTCTACCTCATTACTATCCGTTACGAGAAATCCATATCTCTCGGGCTCGGATCGTAACCTACTAGATCTGCGAGTTGCTTGTGTATTTTGAACAGTTTCCACAACTCCTTGTGGTTCTTGTTCTTGTTCCACTATTGGTTCAATGTTATTTTCTGGGTCTCGAATTTCTTCAAGATTTATTTTACTCCCACTGATTTCTTTGGAGAGAAACTCTTTCTCTAGAAAGACACCAGTTCGGGCAACAAACACTTTGTTGTTCTCACGGTTGTAAAAGTAATATCCTCTAGTTTCCTTAGGATATCCCACGAAAATACATTTATCATATTTGTGTGCAAGTTGTTTGAGACAAGTCTTTTGACAAAAGCTTCGCAACCCCAAATCTTCATGAAAGAAAGACAAGGCTTCTTTCCGCTCCACATCTCATATGGAGTCTTTTGAACCGATTTAGTTGGAACACGATTTAGTGTGAAAGCAGCGGTTTCTAGGGCGTAACCCCAAAAGGATATTGGAAGATCAACTTGACTCATCATTGATCGAACCATGTCTAACAAAGTCCGATTTCTCCTTTCGGACACACCATTCCATTGTGGCGTTCCGGGTGGAGTCAATTGTGAAACTATTCCATAATTCTTTAGATGATCATCTAATTCTTGACTCAAGTATTCTCCACCACGATCTGATCGAAGTGCCTTAATACTTTTGCCAAGTTGTTTTTCTACTTCATTTTGAAATATTCTAAATATCTCAAATGCTTCACTTTTATGCTTCATTAGGTAAACATACCCAAATCTACTATAATCATCAGTGAAGGTTATGAAGTATTGAAATCCTCCCCTAGCATTGCTACTTAATGGTCCGCATACATCGGAATGTATCAACCCCAATAAGTCGCTTGCCCTTTCACCCAACTTGGTAAAAGGTGTCTTAGTCATTTTTCCAAGAAGACACGACTCACAAGTGTCATATGACTCTAAGTCACATGAACCCAAAAGTCCGTCCCCAAGGAGTTTTGAGATACGCTTCTCATTAATATGACCAAGACGGCAAAGCCACAGATAAGTATGATTTACATCATTAGGTTTAGATTTCTTATTTACATGATAGACATTGTCATTATTTTCATTCTTGACATCTAAGATATAAAGGCCATTAAATGAATTAGCAATATCATAAAGCACATCATTTAAATTAATAGAAAATTTCTTATTCTCAATAAGAAACTTAAAACCTTCATTATCCAAACAAGAAATTGAAATAATATTTCTGCTTAAATCCGGAACATAATAACAATTGTTCAAAACAAGAATTAATCCGGAAGGTAAAGTGACTTCATAAGTCCCTACGGCTAATGCAGCAACTCTTGCTCCATTCCCCACGCGTAGATCTACTTCACCTTCTTTAAGCAGTCTCATATTTTTTAGTCCCTGCACATTTAGACAAATGTGAGAACCACATCCGGTATCCAATACCCAAGAATCAGTGGTAGAAAGGAGAATATCTATCATATAGATACCTGAAGTCGACGCAGCCTTGTTGCTCTTCTTCTTCTTTTGCTCTTCCAAGAAAGCCTTGCAATTACGTTTCCAATGAGCAATTTCTTGACAATGGAAACAGATTGCATCCTTTTGTGAATCAGGTTTTGCCTCAGAAGCCTTGGCAACCTTTGCCTTACTTATTTTGGGTTTGACAACTTTCTTACCCTTTCCTTTGGCACTATCCTTCTTCCCATCATGAACTAAGAGCACGGGAGAACCTTTCTCCACAATTTTCATCTCTGCAGTTTTGAGCATCCCATGCAACTAAGAGAGATTCTTATCCATTCCATGCATGTTATAATTCATCACAAACTGATTATAACTTTTAGGCAATGAATTAAGAATGAGATCAGTGGCTAGCTCCAATGGGATTGGATAGCCAAGTTTCTCAAGGTGCTCTACATAACCTTTCATCTTAAGAAAGTGAGGACTCACTTGTTGCCCTTCATTCATCTTACAAGTAGTGAATGCAACAATGGTCTTGTACCTCTCTTGCCTAGCTTGCTCTTGAAACATGGTTCTCAACTCCACGCCTATCTCATAGGCTTCCAAATGTTCCAAACTTTGTTGGAGTTTTGAGCACATAGAAGCAAGCATGAGACAACTTACATCTCTAGAATCATTACGATGTTTCTTGTAATTGTCTCTTTCTGCCCTAAGGGCAGTAGGCGGTGGTTCAGCAGGGAGAGGCCCATCGAGAATGTACAACTTATCTTCTTGCCTAAGAACGATTCTTATGCTACGGATCCAATCCATAAAGTTAGTACCATTCTCTTCGAGCTTATCCTTCTCAAGGATCGATCGCAACGACATTGATTGAGTATTATTAGTCATTATCTACAAATATGCAAAATTTCCAAAATTTAATAAGTACCAATTTTTCATTAAAGAAATAAATAATGTATTTTTCAAACAAAATACTCCCACTAAATTATATAACCTTCATATACATCCAATGTATAATATAATTTAATTGGGCTAAGATCCAACTTTAATTTAACTTTTGAGTCCACGGAGGCGGACCGCTCAAAACTAAATTAATTAGGTAGACAATCATGTCAATCATATCCCATATGATTCTTAGATCCTTTTATGAGATTCTTTGAGAAATCCAATTTCAAAAAGCATGTTTAATCTCATCTTTTGCCTAGGCCCAAAACTGTTTTGACGCCTAATTAAGTCCAACCATTTTAAACGCATATGAACCATTCAATTTAATGCACCCTGCGGAGGCAAACCACATTAAATTAATGAACCTCATCTTGCTCATACATGAATAAAATTAATGCACTTCGCGGAGGCGAACCCACATTAAAATTGCTCATGTATAAACAAGTGTTTTAATCATGGCATGGCAAAGAAGGACTTAAAACTTTCTTTGACGGTTCATCACATATAGCATATAACACATTTATGAGCACATAATATAAACATGTTACACATCAAGTTTAGTCACTAAATTAATCTCCATTAATTTAAGCATGATATTTATGTGTCATTAGTTTCTCTATAATTATGAGGATGAGACTATTTCAACTTCGGTTATTATCTCCAAATCAAGACAACAAGAAGTGCGGTCGAACTATGCCATTAGGCAACCACAATCCCGCACTAATTCAAGAAACCAAGAAAGTAGTCCATGTGGCCGAAACTAAGCAATAGATGGTCTCGATGAACGTAGGCCAATTGCATTCACAATTCCACATGGATCTCCAATCATTGAATCAAGAAATTTGTTTCTCAATTTTAGCAATTTTGAACCCTTCATAATTCTAACTTCGTTTTATCTTTGAAACTTTGATTGCGATCAATTTTGGGAAACACAATCTCGATGAACGCAGATTAGCCATCCAAAACTTGAACCAATCTAGGAATCACAAGATTAAAACAAATAGGAAAATCAAACCCCAAAATCCACACACAAACCAACTACCCAAAACCCATTCCAGATTAGCAAGTCTGGATTGGTTCTGTTACTGGTTTTGTTGAATTTATCGAAAATTCCATATTCAGATTTTAACCAAAATCAGAATCTGATTCTGACGAGCAAGCGCCCGTCTGGTATTGACCGAGCGCGCGCCTGAAGCAAGCGGCCGCCTGGTCCCCAGCGAGCGGGCGCCTGATTGGTCAGAATGGTACAGAATTTTAAAGTTCGAAAATTTTGTCTCAAAATTATTTTTCCCCGATTACTAAAACTTTGATCTGATAAAAAATTAATAATCGAAATAATTCAGAATCCACCATAATTTTTATTGCGATTGAATCGTGCGATTAAAGTTGCAAAACAATAAACCACACAAAATCACAAAACACATAAGCATCATATATTCCAATATTCATATCATGCTAGGCACATAAACAATTTATATACACATAACATGATCAAGGTATTGAAATAATCAACATGAACGGGGCTCTGATACCACTGTTGGGTTTCGTAGTAACATGCGCAGCGGAATATAGCAATTAAAATTTTAAGAAACCCAAATCCATGGATCCGTTCATATGATTAAATCAAATACAACATAATGAATAAAGGAAAAACAAACCCTTGATGACTATCAAAGTTTTCTTTGGTCTTGGTGGAGAAACTTGAAGCTTTATCACGGACAAAATCACGAACTTTGTAGATGATAAAATTCACCCTCTAGCGGTGTCCACACTTCGAACGAATATCAAGAGGCTCCTTGATCTTGGTTGCTAGACCAATAATTATGAAACACACTTTCACAATTTAATAAAGAACTATATGGAATTTATTTGTGAATTATTTTGTTCCTCAATCAAGGATGTCTTAGAACAAAATAAAATCTCTCTCAAACTCTTTGAGATTCACAAAAGCACTTGTAAGGATGGTCTGGCCGAATTGGGGTTTTTATACACAATTAAGACCCATTCCAAATAGGTAACTTGTGCCAAAAACCTTTCCTAATCGAATTAGGAATTTTTCTGCCGCCAGACCGAGCGCCCGCCTGGTCCAACCCAGGCGCCCGCTTATTTGATCAGAAGGTCCAGTCCTTTCAGAACTGATTCAAGCGCCCGCCTGGTCCAACCCAAGCGCCCGCTTGGTTGACCAGGAAGCCCAGAATCTTTCCAGAAATTCCTTTGAGGTCCTTCGACCCTAAATTCAAATATAGTCCTCTTATTTAAGATTCGTTCTATTGTGTGTGACCCTCTAGGATTATACTAAGTTGGCAATGGGCTCAAACATGAAACCATAAGATATGATTAGGTTCTAGGAAACCGTCATACCTACCCAAATAGTATAACTAGATACAAGTTCGCATTCCTTTAGAATATGTCACAATCCTTTCGTCCACGATGTCATTGAACGCAAGTCATGGTCAAACAGTCAACTTGTCTTGTTCAATACTTTCTCGTTTCTGAATATGTTGATAATTCAAATGCTATTGATCCAATCAATCCATTTGAGTCCGGCCGAACATTTCATCAACATCATTCCTTCGAGGGGCCCAAGCTTGACATCTTTCCGTGGAGGGACAAATCCATTTAGCTTATTATTCTTCCCAACGGGAATCCGATTATGCCAATCATACCCTTTATAACTACCGTGTTAAGGTAGCGTTTGAATATGTCAAACACAATGTTCATCAAGTGGAAGACTATAATAACTTCATGTCTAAGGATTCAAATGACATAACTAATGTGAGATATATGTATGACATAGACCATGACATAAATCTCATACAGCGGGTCATGTCCAGTACCTTGTTCCAAACTAGTACCCATAAATCTAGCATGATCATCTCATGATCATTTAGCCTTTATACTAGTGCTTAATAAGTACTAGGGACGGTGATTATTATAAGTAAACATGAACAACAATAATAATCAAAATATCTCTTTATTGATATTAAATAAATGATAACAATTAAAACGTTTGTTAAACGTGCCTAGGGCACCACTACCAACACCTATTTCTTATCTTGACACACTGATGGAGAGTGGAAGGTACCGCATTGGAACTGTGGATCCAAGGTAGGCCCAGAAGTAAGTTGAATGAAGCAGGGACATCAAGTACTTGGAATGGGACGGACATGATCATGCTTCCAAATTCGATATCAACTTCTAACATTCCCATGACTGTACGGGCAGTGCTGTCGTACCCTCTAATGACTTGTGCGGAGGGTTGTAAAGCTTTTGAGACCCAGTATGCCCATGACTCGGCTCGGCATTAAGTTGAGTGCAGAACCACCGTCTACTAGAACTCTTGATACGGGTCTCCCCCTTGACCTTACTTTGAGGTAGATGGATTCATTGTGTTCGGACCCGAATGACGGGAGGTCCATGTCGGCAAAAGTGATGACATTGCCGAAGTGAATGTGACCTATCATTGCTGTGAGGTCCTCGGGTGTCGTGTCGGGAGAGACTGATGTGTCATCCAAGTTCTTGATGACGAGGTCTCGGTGTCTCTTTGATGATGCAATAAGGTCCCAGATGGATATGTTGGCTTACGTCTTCTTGAGTTGTGTTAACAAAGGATCTTCGGGTATGTCGCGTGCTTGCGATCTTTGAGAAGAGGTGTTGGTTGCTGCGGTATTGGGAGGGATTGTGCTCGTTGTTACTCGGCCAGTGCGAGTGAGCACGTTCACGGTCCCGTGTAGCTTCTTCTTCCTATTCTCTAAGACTTCCCTCATAATCTCACCATAAGTCACAACATAACAAGAATTATCAAGTTTATTCATATCATCGGAGCCCTCATTCACAATTGGGATCGAATGAGTGGTTCCTTCAAACTCTCCTACCTCTATTACATTGACACCACCCTCATTAGGGATTACGAATTCCTTCTTGTCTATGAGGTCTTGGATGGTGTTGCGGTTGGAGAAGCAATCCTCGGTGAGGTGGCCAGTTCATTGATGCTAGTCACACCATTTGTGGTGGGCATGATTGGGACGGAGCGGTTGTGGTTGCTTGTACCCTTGAAGAGGAGTGATTTGTCCCTTGGCCTTTAGAGCTTCATAGGCCTCGGTGATGGTCATGCCATTAAGAGGAGTATAGACGCGGTCGTTTTGGAACCGCTTGCCTTGTGGTGGAGGGTGTAGACACCCCGCCTTGGACATCTCATGTCCCGATTGCATACACATTCTCTATCTTCCTCTCTTCTGTTATGTTTTGTTACTTTTCGTTAACTTTTGTTACTTTCTGTTAAGTTCTTGACTTACTCCGTTAGTCTTGGATTTGACTAAGTGACAAAGTCAACCTTGAGTCTTTGTTTACTTTGTTTTTGTTGACTTTCGTGATGTTCGTTAAGTTTTTGGACTAATTCCGTTAGTTTTGGGGCTTAACTGCATAACGGGGTTAACTTTTGGGCTGAAATATGAATTTCCTAAAGCTGGGATGCGCACGCCTTTGCCCTCCTTTGTGGGAGGCGTGATCCTCCCATAGGGGGGGTGGGAAGCGCGCGCTTCCCGCTTCCAGAATCTCAGATTTTGCCAAATTTCCCTCCTTTTCTGATTTGTAACCCCCAAGACCATTATGCCTTGGCTTGATCCGGGGAATGGCCATCTTTGTGACCACAAACACTTCTCCAACACCTATATAAACCTATTCATTCCATCATGAAAGAGGAGGAGGATTTCTTAACACAAAAATACTTCAAAACACACAAAAGTCTATTTTTCAAGAAGTGGTCAACACAAAGATTTGGTTCTTCTCCATTCAAGCATAAGGTACAAGGTTTATTCTCTTCTTCTAAATTCTAAGTCTTATTTCCTTTCTTCATCTTCTCATCTCTTCTAAGTGAGTATGCAATCTCCATAAAAAGGGATACAATCAAAAGGCCACTTCACTATTGATGTTTGACCAAGGTTACATCCCAACATTCCAAACTACATTTTAATTCACCATTTTCATCTCTTCATGTAATTGTCTAGCATAATTATTATATGTAATATTTAGCATTAAATCAATAAAATCATTCTTTTCCCCTTTTCTTTTCATTATAATTGTTAGCACATTTCTATTTAATTAATTGAAGGACATGTAAATATTAGAACACCAAAAGTAGCAAGACTGGCTTAAGCCGGGCGAAGTGGGTGTTTAAGTACTTCCCACTCCGTCACCTAACCCCCGAACCCTTCTTCCTTGAATCTCTAGTTTCGCGATCAATAAAAAGGCTATTTTCTTAGGTTTTCTCGCGTTCCTCTAAAACGTGGGTGGCGACTCTTAAAATCAAGTAGACATCTTAGGATAATTCACCGCCCTAGCCAAGCGGGGGTTTCCCGGGGTATCTACAGTGGCGACTCCGCTGGGGACTTATTAGAGGGTTAAACTTGCGTTCTTAACTTTTGGTGTTCTTATTACTGTTTTCTGGGCATTCTGGTAAAAAGGGTGGGAAGCGCGCGCCTCTGGCCTTCTTGGCCTAAAGCGCGCGTGTCCGACCCCAATTACCAGAATCGCCCGCCTCCTTTCTTGTCTTTCAATTCCATGTTTCTATGTTAACAATTACTGCAGGGGAAAGAATTTTTTATTTAGGGTCAAGGCAATCCCTTGAACCCACTGATTCGCAGGTACTGCCCAGAATCGGGCGCCTCTGCCCCTCTTTGTCTACCGCGCGCACCGTCCGCATAGGCCACCCAATGCGCGCGCTTCTGGGCGCATTCCCAGAACAGAACAGTGCACAGAAAACAGAACAGAGCAGAATGACAATGTGTGGGCACCGGGCCTGCACAGAACTTCTTTTATTTTCTGTTTGTTTTATCGGTCACACGGGTGATTCGAAAGTTGTAATTATGTGCTTATTTGTTTTTTTTTTTATTTCTTTTGAAAAAAAAATATGTTTTGTCACATGTTAGACCTCACACTACATGCACATATTCTTATCAATTGCTCACTATCGAGTCACACAATGTTCAACCCCAAACCCGTCGAGGCCCGTCCTAGAAAGTTTCAAGCTCCACCCGACCTTGACTCTTTCGAAGCGGTCAACCTCAGCCCATGGCGTAGTTCAAGACTACATGCCGGGGGTGACCTTTAAGCCTCTCTTTAGCCGAGCACAAGCCACACAATTCTAGTCTAGGGTCTAACACTCCGTGACTCAAGTCGGTTTTCATGTACCGAGATTTCCCTAAACTAATGTCTTCAAATAATACATGTCAATTTGTTGCAATGGACGAAATAAAACTCCGTCCCCAAAAGTGGCTATCTTGGACGAAAATAAAAAATCCGTCCCCGTATGTATGATTTACTACATTAATTTAGTTTAATCCCGTCACATGTAGGTATCACAAGCGTGGTGGAATCCGATGAGTATATGGGACCGCGAGAAGGTCTATATACTAGTGTGACGATTCCACTATTTTTCTAGAAACCCCAAAAAGGACTCCATCCTTCCGACTTTGTAAATAAAAAAAAAATAATCATTTTTCTCTATGTGGTTGAGTCTTTTTTCTTGTTTGTGGGTTTAATCATATTACTCAAAAGGTGTTTGTGGGGCCAACCTAAGATCAACCGTGTTCTTCCAATAGGTCCAATGGCTTCCAACGGCAACAACAACAACGGTGGAAATGATTTCGTGTCCAACGAAGGGTTCCTCAACATAATGAAATCAATGGGGGAACAAATGGATAGGATTGTCGAGGATGCCCGCCGTAAAGACAATTTGTGGCAAGCCCATTTCGATATCGACAAGAGGATTCACAAAGAAGAGGTTTTCGAACTCAGGGCCCGTCTTGATTATGAAAGAAGAATTCACGAGGAAGAGGTTTCCGAACTCAAAGCCCGTTTGCAAGAGCTCACCGACGGCAAAGCAAAGTTCAATGGTAAAGCATGCTCAAGTGGCCCGACCCTCAAAAGCTACAAAGGTACCACCAACAACCGAGTTTTCACTCCTCTCCTAGGAGTAACCCAAGCCGAGGCATTTGAAACTTTGGTGGCAAGTGGGAAGGTCAAACCTTTGGAAGGGTACAAGCCGAAGGCGATACTGAAGAATCATGCACATAGTGAATGGTGCGGCTACCACAAGCATAGTGGCCATACTACCGAAGGGTGCTTCCTTCTCCGAAACATCATCCAAGATTTGATCGACAACGGCGAATTTACTGTGGGTGAAAAGCAACCGCTAGAGAATGGCAACATGCAAGAACCCATCAAGGAAAAAGCTTGGTTTTGAAATGGGCCTTCAACAAGAGATCATGCCGCAAGGAGACTAAAACGGCAAAGACAACGACAGCAATCTCCGTTTCTCTTTCTCTACCTAGTAGTAGGAATAAAAAAAATAAAAAATAGTCAAAGTCCTCTTTTGTGTGCATTAAGTTTTCTTCCTTCTCATGTCAATGTTTGAGTCGATCTTATCAAATAAAAGTCGTTCTTGTCCTCATACACAATTCCAAGTTGTTCAATTTAATTCTTGGCAAAATGATAAAAAGATGTCTAAACAAGTTTTAGAACGAAGGCCATCGCTTGAACGCCTAGGGGCTAAACATCGTGACGAAGGCAACGACATCAACAACAACGGCGAATCCAAGACATCAAGCATAAAAAAAAAAATCAAGCAAAGTTTTCAAAGGGGGATCAAAAAAAAAAAAAAAAAAAAAAAAAAACTCGCTAGGTTGAAATCATCAAATCAACCTAGGCAAAAGTTAGAGCACAAAAAAAAAAAAATCCCCCTCAATCAAAGAAGATCAACGTCATCATCCACCAACAAAGGACGAAGCTACGAAGCAACAATTCCATCACGAAGAATGGAGAATCCACAAGAACTACGGTGACCTGAGCCTCTACACTGGAGGAACGTAGGCAACCTGCGGGTCCGGTCTCATGCAAGAAATAAGATATGTTTAGCCCTAGCGCGTTATGGTGATCGGCCTTCATCTCAAACTTGTCAAGACATCTTTGTACGATTCATTTGCCAATGAATTAATCACCAAAAAGATTGAACAACTTTCTTAGATTTGGAATCATTTCGCGTTCCTTGTCGAGTCTAGGGACTTCTATTCTTTCTGCATACTCCCAATTTCTTGCAATCAAATTGGGGTTTTCCTTCTCTTCTCTCTTAATGACTTACTTGCCTTCATGAGTCATTCAAAAAAAGTCAAATACATGAAGTCAATACTAGGGACACTTCCCTAATCAAGTCAATGTCACTCACCTTTTGTGACAAGAGGTCTCCACCGTAAAATCACATGTCTTATCTCCTCAGCTAGAGTCAATGCACACTCCCTCATTAATCGATTCAAAATGAAGACGCAAAAGAGATGCCCGCTAGATTGAAAACCCGAAAGGGCGGTCTAGGCAAAAAACAGGGTGCGTCATAAAAAAAATGAGAGAGTGAGAGAGAGAAGGGAAAGAGAAATGGAGATCTCCGGCCTCTAAAGAAGACAACTGCACTAGCTCTACATTGGATCTCCTCAGCAAGTCAATTCCCCACCGAGTCAACTTTGGGATTGTAAAAGGCTCGATTAGATATGGCACCATCAAAGGTTGTTTTGGGTTATTGGCATCATTCTCCAGCAGTGTGCATTTTTGGGTTCATGAAAAGAAGGCCCGTGGTAGAACGAGCCCATCATAAAAGGGAACGAGGTTGCACAAATAATCCCTAGCTAGTCAATTGGCTTGGGCAACAAATAGAAACAACATGTGTCTCAGTTTTCAAAGCTTCTTCAAGTATGTGCTTCTAAAGTACGCCGAAAGGCTCCCGAGAAATTGAGTAGCTCTTGCCATGTCCTCTCATGTTTGTTCCCTCGTGCGAGGATGAGTCACTCTTTCTTTGCTCAACAAATGGTGACGCCCTAGGGGCTATGTTACTCAAGGACAAGGACTTCTTTTGCTTCACTTGACAATCAATACGCCCTAGAGGCTATGTTCGAGAAAGATGTGTGAGACTTTCCTCAAAGTCTCCCAAAAGGGATGTATAAAAGCCCTCTTGTCGCGTGTGCCCGTGCTCGTTCCCCCAATCAAGGATGGACCTTTCTCACAATCAATGATGGCACTCTAAGGGCTACGGTCAAGTCTTAAAGTCTCCCTCGGCAAAGAGCAATTAACTCCCCAGCAGTATCCCCAGCCGAGTCATGTGCAACATTGGAAGCTTCCTCAATTTGGCACCGAAGGTGTCAAGGGACTTCACAATCTACAATATTTTGGGATACGACATTACAGTAATCCGAGCAAAGGGCAATATTGGGGCTTCGCGACCGACAGTCTTTTGGGCAACAATACTCGAGCAACGCACTTTGGGAGTAGTCTCCATGAAAGGGATCAATCTTCAAGGGGTCTCTCAACACTTCAAGTCAAAGGCCTCTTGGTTTTAAATGAAGACTCCGATGTTATGAATGAAGTTGATGATTTTTGTTAGAACTCACAGCGATATTTTGAAGGAAGTCTTAGAGAAAAGGAAAAAGATTCAATATGCTAAACTCTAATCAAAACAGGGTTATAGCGGGAAATGCCACGGCCAATCCCAATGTTTCTGCAATTCAGCACCCCCCTTCTCCAAGATCAAAAGCACAAGGTGCAGCTCAGATAAAGTTGGGCCACAGAACTAGTTGCATCCGAAGATCCGTCATTAGTTCAACTCAAGAAGAGTCAAGCAAGCATACTCATTTGGGACTTTATCACACCAAGACCTTATCCTCCGTGACTTCGACGGCACCGCAAGACATTACTGCATCTTTTGACATAAGCCCTCAGCCATTTGGGTATCGACCACAATGAGGCCATTCATCTCCCCAGTAAGAGCAAGAAGGAGATCTCTATCAAAAATTCTACCAAACGGTACACCCTCTCTCAATGCCGAACCGATCACAAGATAATTTGGGGTTTTACATCGAAAGGTCTTCACACTCCACCGTCTTGAAGCTCGCAAACAAGAAGTCCATGACATTTGGGGATTTGCAATCTCTCGAGGCTTGGTATCAATAATCTACTCTTGGGATTTGCTCACGCCAACAACAAAAGGAGATTTATTTGAATGGGCCAAGAACTGATTTATCTTGGGGCTATGCAAGCCACTCAAAGTTTGGCATCAAAGGCATTCTAGAAGCTTTACAATCAGCAACCCTTATCTCGGCATCAAATGCCTTTTGGTGCCCCATAATCGACAAATCTCTTGGGGCTAGACATCAATTTCGTTGGACACCACAGCAACAACGATAGAATTCAACAAGGCAATCCGGACTTCGATTGAACATGACTTGATCTTGGTTTGGCTTCACAAGCACACAATGGTTAAAATGGTTCACACACAAACTAAAAAAAAAAAAAAAAAAATCTTTTCCTCACATGTGTGCATATTCTTTCCCTTCTAATCTTAAAAAAAAAAAAAAAAAAAAAAAAAATCTTTTCTCCTTCTATGTGCAAAAGTATGTGCTTTACTTTGCCTTGCTCCATAGCTTCTTCCCCAGAGTTCTCCATCATCCTTGAACTACGCTGGTCTGATTCCCTTCAAGGGATACGTAGGCAGCCTTTGGCAAGACCAACCCATCATCCAGAGTACCATCTCGCCAACCCATCATCAAGAGCGTTCTCTCATCAACATCCAAAGAATGGACATTCTCCATCAAAGAATCCTCCGCGGACATCAGAAATCCATCTCCACTAAAGCGGCAATGGTAAGTGAAGGTATGAATACATCCAATGCTTTCCTCAAAATCACACCGCACACAAGATCACTCTCTACATTCTTACTTCTCTCTCATTGCAAGGGTGTTCCAAAATCCCATCACACCACGAGCACAATTTCTCTCTCTTCATTGCACACTCCATGCATCTTCTTGCAAGAACACATATACCTATCAAGCACACACATAACAGGTACCACCACGAAGTCAACAGCATCCGCAACTCAAGGCACTTCATCCCCACCAGAAAGTGATCAACCGTGCCCACACCCCACAAAGTCAACAACATAAGCAGATGCGGCTCCAAGTCGGCAACTCGGTCCATATCGAGACAAGCTCCCATGAGCTCCAAGTCGGCAACTCGGTCCATATCGAGACAAGCTCCCATGAGCTCCAAGTCAGCAACTCGGTCCATATCGAGAAAAGCTCCCATGAGCTCCAAGTCGGCAAATCGGTCCATATCGAGACAAGCTCCCATGAGCCCCAACTCAACAACTCGGTCCATATCGAGACAAGCTCCCATGAGCTCCAATACAACACTCCAGCAAAAGTCGCTCATGCAGGGAGTGCACCTCTATCTATCGCAATTTCAAATTCCTACTTTTATCGAGTCTTTGTTTTCTTTTCTTCCTTTTTTTTTTTTTTTTTTTTTTTTGTCGATGTCCTCGGCGGGTGTTTTTACATTCGTCGACGCGTTTTGTTTTGCAATCCACGCCGCCGAGGGGCTCTGTAGACACCCCGCCTTGGACCTCTCATGTCCCGATTGCATACACATTCTCTATCTTCCTCTCTTCTGTTATGTTTTGTTACTTTCCGTTAACTTTTGTTACTTTCCGTTAAGTTCTTGACTTACTCCGTTAGTCTTGGATTTGACTAAGTGACAAAGTCAACCTTGAGTCTTTGTTTACTTTGTTTTTGTTGACTTTCGTGATGTTCGTTAAGTTTTTGGACTAATTCCGTTAGTTTTGGGGCTTAACTGCATAACGGGGTTAACTTTTGGGCTGAAATATGAATTTCCTGAAGCTGGGATGCGCACGCCTTTGCCCTCCTTTGTGGGAGGCGTGCTCCTCCCATAGGGGGGGTGGGAAGCGCGCGCTTCCCGCTTCCAGAATCTCAGATTTTGCCAAATTTCCCTCCTTTTCTGATTTGTAACCCCCAAGACCATTATGCCTTGGCTTGATCCGGGGAATAGCCATCTTTGTGACCACAAACACTTCTCCAACACCTATATAAACCTCTTCATTCCATCATGAAAGAGGAGGAGGATTTCTTAACACAAAAATACTTCAAAACACACAAAAGTCTATTTTTCAAGAAGTGGTCAACACAAAGATTTGGTTCTTCTCCATTCAAGCATAAGGTACAAGGTTTATTCTCTTTTCTTCTAAATTCTAAGTCTTATTTCCTTTCTTCATCTTCTCATCTCTTCTAAGTGAGTATGCAATCTCCATAAAAAGGGATACAATCAAAAGGCCACTTCACTATTGATGTTTGACCAAGGTTACATCCCAACATTCCAAACTACATTTTAATTCACCATTTTCATCTCTTCATGTAATTGTCTAGCATAATTATTATATGTAATATTTAGCATTAAATCAATAAAATCATTCTTTTCCCCTTTTCTTTTCATTATAATTGTTAGCACATTTCTATTTAATTAATTGAAGGACATGTAAATATTTGAACACCAAAAGTAGCAAGACCGGCTTAAGCCGGGAAAAGTGGGTGTTTAAGTACTTCCCACTCTGTCACCTAACCCCCGAACCCTTCTTCCTTGAATCTCTAGTTTCGCGATCAATAAAAAGGCCATTTTCTTAGGTTTTCTCGCGTTCCTCTAAAACGTGGGTGGCGACTCTTAAAATCAAGCAGACATCTTAGGATAATTCACCGCCCTAGCCAAGCGGGGGTTTCCCGAGGTATCTACAGAGGGACCTTCTTGTAATTCCCCTTGTCGGTAGTAACGGCATTGACAGAAGCCTCTTTGTTTGAACTAGAGGCGGCCTTGTATCGGTAAGTAGGAGTGGCCTTTTTAATCTCCTTAAGCAAGTCATCCATGCGTACCCCCGCCTCATACATTTGGGAGAAGTCGGAGTAGCAAGCCCCACTTAGGTGGGTGCGAAGATCAATCTTGAGACACTTGAGAAAGATGTCCATTTGCTCTTTTGTGTTTGGCCTCTCAACAATTTCAGAGAGCTTGTCATTCCATCTCCTTGTGAAGTCAATGAAGGACTCGTTGTCTCTTTGAGTGGTGTTCTCAAGCTCTTTCCTTGTGGGCCGGTGAGTGGTATTGCCTTGATATTGATTCTTGAAGGCAAGCATAGCGGCATCCCAATCAAGACGGACAGTGAGCGGGAGAGTTGCATACCAATACTTTGCCGCCCCCTCGAGAGTGAGAGGAAAGCATTGAGCCATAACTTTTGGGGAGACCTTCTTCGGAACCATAGCCCAAATATAAGTCTCGATGTGAGCCATCGGGCATGAGTTGCCCTTAAACTTGCTAATGTCGGGCATCTTGAATTTGTCGGGGAGAGCGGCCATCGTGCTCATGAGGATGGATGACTGATAAAGGCTTGTGTTGGAGCCTTTTCCCATGTTGAGGCCGTCGAATTTCTGATCAATGTAGGCCATAATGGAATCGACCATCTTGGGGTCGTTGTTATCGGTGCTTGGTTTCCCCACTTTTTTGGTCCGGGCACTGACATACGGGCTTTCAAACAAACCCTCGGTCCACTCGGATTCCTCATTGTCATTAACCCCCTTGTTCTTGGAGAGCTTGAGGAGCTTGGCTTTCAGTTGGTCAACCTCGGCCTCGTGGGCCACCCTTTGACTGTCGACATGAGCTTGCCACAAGGCTTCTTTGGTTTGAACCTCTTGGTTAAGGGTAGAGACTTGTTGTTGGAGCGTTTGAACCATGGCAGAAAGTTGCTCGAGAGTCATGGCATTGTTGGTCTGGAGTCGCCGGCCATTGATGATGTAGAAGCTGTTGGAGTGATCGGTTCACGGACAAGCCTATTGGATGAATCTCTGTAGATGCGGAGAGTACCAACCGGACCTATAATTGGAGAAGTAGCCCTTGTCAGTCTCGGTTCACACTTTCGGTCCATGAAGAGGTTGAGAACACACAGTTGGGCACACGACTCGAACCACATAAGAAAAAAAAGACTTTTTTTTATTATTTTATAAGTCGGAGGGAATGGGTCCCTTTTTGGGGTTTCTAAAAAGATAATGGAATCGTCACACTAGTATATAGACCATCTCGTGGTCCCATATACTCATCGGATTCCATCGTGTTTGTGAATCCTACATGTGTCAGGAATAAACTAAATTAATGTAGTAAAGCATACATGCGGGGACGGATTTTTTATTTTCGTCCAAAATAACCACTTTTGGGGACGGATTTTTATTGCGTGCGTTTCAACAAGTTGGCAAGTATGATTTGAAAACATTAGTTTAGGGAAATCTCGGTACATGGAAACCGACTTGGTCACGGAGTGTTAGACCCTAACTAGAATTGTGTGGTTTGTGCTCGGCTAAAGAGAGGCTTAAAGGTCACCCCCGGCATGTAGTCATAAACTACGCCACGGGCTGAGGTTTACCGCTTCGAAAGAGCCAAGGTAGAGTGGAGCTTGAAACTTTCTAGGACGGGCCTCGATGGGTTTGGGGTTGGACTTGTGCGACTCGATAGTGAGCAATTTATAGGAGTAATGTGCATGTAGTGTGAGGTCTATCACGTGACAATTTTTTTTATTTTTTTTATTTTTTTTTTTGAAAATAAAAGATAACAACACATAAGCACGTAAATTACAACTCCCGAATCACCCGTGTGACCGGTAAATAAAACAAAAAATTAAACATTCCAAGGGTTCAATTCTGTTCTGATGCAGGCAACTGTGCCCGCACCCCACTGTTCTGTTCAGTCACTGAAACGTGTTCTTGCCCTGGAAATTGGCCCAGAAGCGCGCGCCTCGGGATAGCGTTGTGGGAAGCGCGCGCCTGGCGCATTATATCTGGGAGGCGCCCGCTTCTGGGCTCACCTGTCAGATTATCAGAAACTTATGGACTCAGGGGATTGCCCTGGTCCTGATTGTGTGATGGAACCCCTACAATGTTTGTTAGCATGAAATAATAGGAAGAATAGGAACAACACATGGAAGGCGGGCGATTCTGGAATTTGACGCGGGACGCGCACGCTTTGGACCATGAAGGTCCGAGGCGCGTGCTTCCCATGTCAATTTCCAGAATGCCCAGAAAAGTGAATTATGAACAGAAACACAAGTTTAAACCTCAAGCCTTCCCCAGCAGAGTCGCCACTGTAGGATGTCTAATTGTGTTTTAGAGTCGCCACCCACGTTTTGAGGAACGTAAGAAAACCTAATATTTATGAGCCTAAGTTTGATTTACGAAAACAGAGATTCTTTGGGATGAGGGGTTCAGGGGTTAGGTTACGAAATGGGAAGTACTTAAACACGCATTTCGCCCGAGCAAAGTCGGTCTTGTTTGTTCATAATTCACTTTTAAAGATAAATGCGTTCTTCCTATTAAAATGATGATAAAAAGGGGTTTTAGAGTTAAAATGTAGGGAGATGACTCCTAGGCCAATTCAATGTAATGAAAGGACCGTTGGTGTCATGTCCCAAATGGCTTTGGGTGATTGCACATTTGATTGAAAGAGAAGAAGAAGAAGAAGAAGAAGAAGAAGAAGAAGAAGAAGAAGAAGAAGAAGAAGAAGAGAGAAATGCTTAAGACATTTACCTATAGTATCCTTCAAAGAAGACCTCTTGTAAAGCCTTGAAGAAGAGGTTGAACACTTAGTTGAAGAAATCCCAAGAAAAAGTCTAGGAAAGAAGTGAGTAAGAGGTCTAAAAATAATGATGTCCAAGGTCCTCCTCCAATGATGGATTGGAGGGGTTTTTATAGTTGAAAAAGGACTGTTTTTGGAGCCAAACGGAGTCTCCAAGAAATCTTCCCGGGCAAAATCATGTATAATGAGCAAGGGAGAGATTCTTGGGCAGAATCTGTAACTGACACGCCCCAGAAGCGCGCGCATCCCACCTAGGCGGCAGAAAGCGCGCGCGTCTGGCCTCAAGGGGCGGAGGCGTGCGACTCTGAGAAGCAAATTTTGACAGAATGGACTAGAAAGTTTGAACTGTTATTCAGTTTAGTCCCGGGACTTAACGGAGTCCGTCTGGAACTTAACCAAAGTAACAGAAACTAACAAAAAACACTTAAAAGAGGGAGAAACACAAAATCAAGTGTGCAATCGGGGTGAGCGGTCCAAGGCGGGGTGTCTACACTAGGGGTTCCTAATGTAGTGACAAACCCCCTCCCAACTGCGGGAGGAGGGATCAATGTAATAGAAATAGCTAGTGAGAAAGAGGAGACTACTCGCCTAGTCCTAAATGTGGGCGATAGCACTCCAACGTTTAATAATGAAGTTTCTTTCGGTTACATGTTGTCTCATAATCAAGTACTAAGTATGGAAAATAACAACTTTGTACGCGAGGGGGAAAACTTGCCATACTTCAAGTTCCCTGAACCATGGATCGACCATAAGGGGAAGCGCCAACCGGGATTTGACATCTTCAGTGATTGTGATCCATACTTGCTTGAAACAGAACCGATCCAATTCTCGTGGCTACCTCGAGAATTAGGGGGTACCAAGGCCGAAGCATACAGTGAGTGGGACTTTGTGTTGGGAGAAGACCTACTGCGCCAATTTCTAAGCCTTTGCAAGCTAGAGGACACTCAGATTAATGCAATAGACAAGGGGGACGCTCCGAACCAAGAATACACCAAGCTCATCAAGAAGTGTGACAAGCCCATCCAGAATTGGTACACAACTGGGGGACCCATAGCAAGTGAAGAATTCCTGACCAAAGAATTAGGATGTACTCCCCATCCCCATAGAGAAAGAAAATTTGTAACTCTTACTTTAGAGTCAGATACCGCTACCGATGAGCTCACCCAAGAGCACTTGGATGCCATCGCGGAACGTGTATTCCCCTACTTTCTTAATGAAAAAATAGATCTTTCTGAGTATCCTGAGATTGCCAGCGTCCTAAATGATGAATTAACTAATAACTCTAACGAATTAGATAATAATGAGTCATATGACGAGATAGATCAAGAAAATGAACAAATATTAAAAGAAATTAATAAGCAAGTAGGTCTTCGTGGCGGAAATGGCCCTATTGATGCCAAAGAAATGCAAACAGTTAATCTGGGGACGGACGATGATCCGAAAGAGACCAAGATTGGCAGCTTCTTCAAGGGAGAAGACCGACAAGCCCTCATAGCGCTTCTCCGAGAATTCGTAGATGTGTTCGCTTAGTCCTACAAAGATATGCCGGGGCTAGCCAACTCGATTGTTGAGCACAAGATACCGCTGCTTCCTGATTCAAAGCCAGTCAAGCAGAAACTCCGCATAATTAAGCCAGAGTGGTCGGTACAAGTTAAACAAGAGATAGAGAAACTCCTGAGTGTTGGGTTCATCAAAGTGATAGAGTATCCAACCTGGTTGGCTAATACTGTACAGGTTTCCAAGGCAAATGGAAAGGTCCGCGTCTGTGTTGATTTCCGCGACCTCAACAAAGCACCTCCGAAAGTTGATTTTCCTCTTCCTAACATAGACATGCTCGTTGACAATATCGCGAAATACGAAGTCCGTTAATTCGTAGATGGATTTGCCGGTTACAACCAGATCTTCATGGCCGAGGAGGACCAACACAAAACAGCGTTCACCACACCTTGGGGGACGTTCTGCTATACAGTCATGCCATTCGGACTCAAAAATGCTGAAGCCACTTATCAGAGAGCTGTAATTGCGTTGTTCCATGACATGATACATAAAGAAATGGAGGTGTACGTTGATGATATGATCATACACTCCAAAGGCTCCGATGGACAGCACTTCGTCGACCTCAGAAAATTCATTAACCGGTTGAGACACTACAAGATGAGACTTAATCCGGCCAAGTGCACATTTAGGGTAGTGAAAGGAAAGGTCCTTGGGTACATGGTCACTGAGCGTTGTATAGAAGCAGACCCCGCTAAGATCAAGGCCATCATTGACATGCCTCCACCTAAGACGCAAAGAGAAGTCAAGGTATTCATGGGTCATCTTCAGTACATTAGTCGTTTCATTAATCAACTCACGACGATGTGCGAGCCCATTTTTAAGCTCCTCAAGAAGAATGCATCCCTAGAATGGACCGAAGAGTGCCAAGAAGCCTTTGAAAAGGTTAAGGAGTACTTAGTAAATCCGCCAGTGTTGGCTCTACCACATAAAGAGAAACCGTTGACCTTGTACCTCACAGTCAATGACACTGCGTTAGGGGCTATGCTAGCACAAGAGCAACCCGATTCGAAAAAAGAAAACTCCGTGTACTTTGTCAGCCGTCGCTTCCAAGGGGCTGAACTGAATTACTCCGCATTAGAAAAGTCGTGTGTTGCACTGGTATGGGTGGCTGAGAGACTAAAGCCATACATGGAAGCGTTTCCTGTACAACTGATGGCCCGAATGGACCCTGTAGATACCCCGGGAAAGCCCACAACTTGTCTAGAGCGGTGAAAGGATCCTAGGATGTCTAATTGATTTTATTTTGTAGAGTCGCCACCTATGTTATTGAGGAAACATAAGAAAAACCTAAAGAAATAGCCTAAATTTATATACAAAACAAAGATTCAGGAGAGAAGGGTTCGGGGGTTAGGTGACGGAGTGGGAAGTACTTAAACACCCACTCCGCCCCGCTTACGCGGGTCTTGCTACTTTTGGTGTTCTAATGCTAAATGTCCTTCAATTAATTAAATAGTGCTAACAACTATAACGGAAAGAAAAGGGGAAAATAAAAGAGAAGTATGAGAGAATTGTTTTATTTATTGATTTATGCTAAAGATTACATTAAAAGGAGAATTGTACTAATTTATGCTAACAATTACATTAAGAAAAGAGTGGTAAACTAAAGTAGTTTAGAATGTTGGAATGTAACCTTGACCAAACTTCAATAGTGAAGTGGCCTCTTGGTTGTATTCCTTTTTATGGAGATTGCATACAATGACTAGACAAATAAAATAAGAAGAAGAAAAGGTGAAGTTGTACCTTAAGATGGAGGACCTTAAACCTTGACTTGAAGATGGTATTGTTGTAGAGAAATTATTGTGTAGATATTTGTGTAGAGTTTTGTTGTGTAAAACTCTTGTTAGGAGAATTTGTGTAGGGAAAATGATATAGAATTTGTATAGAGAGAAAGTACAAGGTCCTTTTCTAAGGTAGAAATGAGAGGTTTAAATAGGTGAAAAAGAGAGGAAAAAATGGTCTTTCAACCAATAGGAAAATAGGAAGAGATTAAATAATAAAGAGAAAATCAAATAATAAATAAAAGAAATCAAATAAAATAAAGATCAAATATATTGTTTTAAGGAGAAAGGCTAGAATATGGGATTTGGGAGTTACAAAATAAAGGAGGATGAACTTGGAGGTAAAAGAGGTCTTTGTGAACTAGAAAAAGGAGGGAAAAACACTGGGATCCGTAACTGGCAAGATGGGAGGCGCGCGAGTCCCTCTTTTGGGGCGAGACGCGCGCACGGCCCATTGACAGTGTCGGAGGCGCCCGCGACTGAAAATGACAGAATGACAGAAATGACTTTAAAGTTAATTCTGTTATGCAGTTTAGTCTAAAACTAATGGGATCAGTTAGGAACTTAACCGAAGTAATAGAAATTAACAAAAATAAGTTAAATAAAAATACTATGTATGCAATCGGGGTGAGAGGTCCAAGGCGGGGTGTCTACAGAGCCCCTCGGCGATGTGGATTGCAAAGCGAAACCCGTCGACGAAAGTAAAACAACCGCCGAGGACATCGACAAAAGAAAATAAAGACTCAATAAAAAGCAGGAATTATTGAAATTGGGAGGGATAGAGATTCGCTCCCTGTGTGAGCAAGTTTTGCTGATAGAAGGGGTGCGGTGATAGAAATTGGCCAACCGTGGCCAATGTTTAGAGTCCGTATAGGGGACTTGCGAGATCCAAGAATCCGTCTGCTGATACAAAGAGTACGGTGATAGAAATCGGCCCACCTTGGCCAATGTTTAAATTCCATATAGGGGACTAGCGAGATCCGAGAATCCGTCTGCTGATTTAGAGTCCGTATAGGGGACTAGCGAGATCCAAGAATCCGTATGTAGATTTAGAGTCCATATAAGGGACTAGCGAGATCCGAGAATCCGTCTGCTGATGTAGAGTTCGTATAGGGTACTAGCGAGATTCGAGAATCCGTCTGCTGATTTAGAGTCTGTATAAGGGACTAGCGAGATCCGAGAATCCGTCTACTGATGTAGAGTCTGTATAGGGGACTAACGAGATCCGAGAATCCGGCTGCTGATTTAGAGTCCGTATAGGGGACTAGCGAGATCCAAGAATCCGTCTGCTGATGTAGAGTCTGTATAGGGGACTAGCAAGATCTGAGATTCTGTCTGCTGATGTAGAGTCCGTATAGGGGACTAGCAGGATCCGAGAATCCGTCTGCTGATTTAGAGTCCGTATAGGGGACTAGCGGGAACCGAGAATCTGTCTGCTGATGTAGAGTCCGTATAGGGGACTAGCGGGATCCGAGAATCCGTCTACTGATGTAGAGTCCGTATAGGGGACTAACGGGATCCGAGATTCCGTCTGCTGATTTAGAGTCCGTATAGGGGACTAGCGAGATCCGAGAATCCTTCTGCTGATGTAGAGTTCATATAGAGGACTTGAGATGAATGTGAATTTGTTGAATAGACTTTGCTGATAAAGAGGTGGTGATTCCGGTGGTTCACCGCAGACCAAATTGCTGTTTTGAAGCTGTATGCTGCTTGGAGTTGCAGTTGACTTTCGTGGGGTGCGGGCACAGTTGACTGCGGACCACTTTCTGCTAGGGATGAAATGCCTAAATTTCCCATGCTATTGACTTTGTGTTGGTACTTGTTATGTGTGTGCTTGGCAGGTATACGTGCTTGTGCGATGAAATGTGAAGTTGTGCTTGTGGTGCTTTGTGATTTGAAAAGCAGATTTGCATGAGAGAGATTTTGAAAAGATGGAGAAATTGCTTTTGTGTGTGATGTGATTTGAAAGGAGCTTTTGATGAATGATGTTCATACCTTTACTTACCATGGCCGCTTGATTTGGGATGGATTTCTGATGCAGTGGTTTTGATGAAGGATATCGACACTTTTGATGAAGATGAGTCGCTTATAATTTGATGGAGTGTCGGTGAGATCACATTCTGGATGATGAGTTGGTCATGCTAAAAGGCTGCCTATGTATCCCTTGAAGAGAATCAGACCAGCATAGTTCAAGGATGATGGAGAACGCTGGAGAAGAAGCTAGGAGTAAAATGAAACACATACTTTTACGCAAGTAAGGAGACAAAGACAAAGAAAGAAAAATAAAAATCTTTTTGTTGTTTTTTTTTAGTTCATGGGTGAACCATTTTAACCATTGTGTGTTTGTAAAGCCAACCCAAGATCAAATCATGTTCGGTCGAAGTCCGGATTGCCTTGTTGAATTCTGTCGCTGTCGCCATTGTGCCCAACGAAGATTAATGTCTAGCCCCAGGAGATTTGCCGATTGTGGGGCTCCAATAGACTTTTGATGTCGAGATAACAAGGGGTTGCTGATTGTGAAGCCCCTAGAATGACCTTGATGCCAAACTTTGAGTGACTGGCATAGCCCCAAGATAAATCAGTTCTTGGCCCATTCAAATAAATCCTTTTGGTATTGGCGTGAGCAAGCCCCAAGAGAAGATTATTGATACCAAGCCTCGAGAGATTGCTAAAACACAAATGTCATGGACTTGTTGTTTGCAAGCCTTGAGATGGTGGAATATGAAGACCTTTCGATGTAAAGCCCCAAATTATCTTGGAATCGACTTAGCATTGAGAGCGGATGCACTGTCGGGTAGAATTCTTGATAGAGATCTCCTTCTTACTCTTTCTGGGGAGATGAATGGCCTCATTGTGGTCGGTACCCAAATGGCGGAGGGCTTATGTCAAAAGATGCAGTAATGCCTTGTGGTGCCGTCAAGATCGCGGACGGTAAGGTCTTGGTGTGATAAGGTCCCAAATGGATATGATTGCTTGAGTCTTCTTGTGTTGAACTAATAACGGATCTTCAGATGTAACTAGTGCTTGAGGCGCAAGAGCCACACTTTTTGCTTTTGATCTTGGAGAAAGGGGTGCTGAATTGCAGAAACATTGGGATTGGCTATGGCATTTCCCGCTATAACCCTGTTTTGATAGAGTTTAGCATATTGAATCTTTTTCCTCTTCTTTAAGACTTTCTTCATAACCTTATCGTAAGTCACAACATAAGAATCATCAAATTCATTCATAACATTGGAGCCCTCCTTTGAAACCAGAAGACCTTTGACGTGAAGTACTAAGAGACCCTTAAAGCTTGATCGCTTTCATGAAGCCATAAGACTACTCCTAAATTGCATTGCTCGGGTACCATTGCCCAAAAGATTGTTAATTGCGAAGCCCCAATATTGCCCTTTGCTTGGATTGTTGTAATGCCGTAGCCCAAAGGATTGTAGATTGCGAAGCCCCTTGAGACTTTTGGTGCCAAAATAATTGAGGATGCCTCCAACGTTGCATATGGCTTTGCTAGGGCCATTGTTGGGAGGTTAAGTGAATTGATTATAAGTGGAGCAAGAAAGGCCCATCCTTGATTGGAGGAACAGGAATGAGCACACATGACAAGAAGGCTTCTCGACATTCCCTTTGAGAGACTTTGAGGATGGTCCCACACATTTTTCTTGAGCATAGCCTCTAGGGCTCATTAAATGTCGAGAGTAGCAAAAGAATCTCTCATTCTTGAGTCACATAGCCCCTAGGGCATCATCATTTGTTTAGAAAATAAAGAGACTCATCCTCGCGCGAGGGAATAAACATAAGAGGACAATGGCAAGCGTTACTCCATTCTCGGGAGTCCTTCAGAACACTGTAAGGGCACATGCTTGGAAAAGCTTGAAAACTGAGTCACACGTTGTTGCCATTTGCTGCCCAAACCAATTGACTCACTGGGGACTATTTGTGCAACCTCGTATCCCATATCAATCATGAGCTCATTCTCGGACGGGCCTTCTTTCACATAAGCCCAAAAAATACACACTGCAAGAACAATCTCTCTTATGCCAACAACCCAAAATGACCTTTGATCGTGCCATGTGTTGTCAAACCTTTTGCAATTCCCAAAGTTGACTTGGTGGGGAACTGGCTTGCTGAGGAGATTTAATGTAGAACTTGTGCAGTTGTCTTCTTTAGAGCCCGGGGATCTCCATTTCTCTTTCCCTTCTATCTCTCACTCTCTAATTTTTTTTATGACGCACCCTGGTTTTTGCCTAGACCGCCCTTTTGGGTTTTCAATCTAGCGGGCATCTCTTTTGTGTCTTCATTTTGACTCGATTAATGAAGAAGTGTGCATTGACTCTAACCGAGGATGAGAGACATGTGATTTTGCGGTGGAGACCTCTTTTCACTAATGATGAGTGACATTGACTTGACTAGGGAAGTGGTCCCTAGTATTGGCATCATGTATTTATATATTTTTGCATGACTCACGAAGGCAAGTAAGTCATTAAGAGAGAAGATAAGGAAAGCCCCAATTTGATTGCAAGAAACTGGGAGCGTTGCTGAAAGAGAAGAAGCTCCTAGACTCGACAAGAACGTGAAATTATTTCAATTCTAAGAAAGTTGTTCAATCTTGAGGTGATTAATTCATTGGCAAATGACTCGTACAAAAATGTCTTGACAAGTTCGAGATGAAGGCCGATCACGATAACGCACTAGGGCTAAACATATCTTCTTTCTTGCATGAGACCGGACCCGCAGGTTGCCTACGTTCCTCCAGTGTAGAGGCTCAGGTCACCGTAGTTTTTGTGTATTCGCTGTGATGATTGTTGATTTTGTTTCGTCCTTCGTTGGAGAATGATGATGATCTTGATGTGAACTTCTTTGAATGAGGGGGATTTTTTTTTTTTTTTTTTTTTTTTTTTTTTTTTTTTTTATGCTCTAACTTTTTCCTAGGTTGTTTTGAAGAGTCAACCTAGCGAGCTTTTTTTTTTTTTTTTTTTTTTTTGTTCCCTCTTGAAAACTTTGCTTGATGTTGCTCCATCTTGTTTTGCTTCTTGGCTTTGCCGTTGATGTTGTCTCCTTCGTCACGGTGTTTAGCCCCTAGACGTTCAATAGATGACCTTCGTTCTAAAACTTGTTTAGACGTCTTTTTATCATTTTGCTAAGAATTAAATTGAACAACTTGGAAGGGTGTATGAGGATAAGAACGACTTTTATTAAGACCGACTCAAACTTTAGCATTGACGAGAAGGAAGAAAACTTAATGCACACATAAGAGGACTTTTGACTCTTTTTTTTAATTCCTATTACTAGGTAGAGAAAGAGAAACGGAGATTGTTGTCGTCGTCTTTGCCGTTGTAGTCTCCTTGTAGCATGATCTCTTATTGAAGCCCCATTTCAAATCTGAGCCTCTTCCTTGATGAGTTTCTCTTCACCCAAGGTAAATTCACCATTGTCGATCAAATCTTGGATGATGTTTCGGAGAAGGAAGCATTCCTCGGTAAGACGGCCACTATGTTGATGATAGCCACAATATTTGTGATGGGCATGGTTAGGACACATCGTCTTGGGTTTGTACCCTTGTAATGGTTTGATCTTTCCACTTGCCACCAAAGTTTCAAATGCTTCGGCTCGGGTCATTCCTAGGAGAGGAGTGAAAACTCGGTTGTTGGCGGTACTTTTGTGGCTTTTGAGGGACGGGCCACTTGAGTATGCTTTACCATTGAACTTTTCTTTGTTGTCGGTGAGCTCTTGGAAATGGGCCTTGAGTTCGGAAACCTCTTCTTTGTGAATCTTCCTCTCGAGATCAAAACGGGCTTGCCACAAATCGTCCTTGCGGCGGGCATCCTCGAAAAGTCTATCCATTTGTTCCCCCATGGCTCTTATTATGTTGAAAAGCCTTTCGTTGGACACGGAAATGTTCTCTCCCTTGTTATTGTTGCTGTTGGAAGCCATTGGACCTATTGAGAGAACACGGTTGATCGTAGGTTGGCCCAACAAATACCTTTTGAGTAAAGTTAATTAACCCACGAACAAGAGAAAAGACTCAACCACATAAGGAAAAATGACTCTTTTATTCATTTACAAAAGTCAAAAGGACGTAGTCCTTTTTGGTGTTTCTAGAAAAATAGTGGAATCGTCACACTAGTATATAGACCTTCTCGCGGTCCCAAATACTCATCGGATTCCACCACGCTTGTGAATCCTACACATGTCGGGATTAAACTAAATTAATGTAGTAAAGCATACATACGGGGAAGGATTTTTATTTTTTGTCCATAATAACCACTTGGGGACGGATTTTTTTTTCGTCCATGATAACCACTTTGACATGTATGATTTGAAGACATTAGTTTAGGGAAGTCTCGACACATGGAAACCGACTTAGTCACGGAGTGTTAGACCCTAACTAGAATTGTGTTGGCTTATGCTCGACTAATGAAAGGCTTAAGGTCACCCCCGGCATGTAGTCGTGAACTACGCCACGGGTTGAGGTTTACCTCTTCGAGAGAGTCAAGGTCAGGTGGAGCTTGAAACTCTCTAGGACGGGCCTCGACGGGTTTGGGGTTATGGACTTGTGCGACTCGATAGTGAGCAATTCATAGAAATATATGCATGTAGTGTGAGGTCAAGCCAAGTGACAAAATATATATTTTTTTTCAAAAAAAGAAAAGAAAAACAAATAAGCACATAATTACAAATTTCGAATCACCCGTGTGACCGATAAAATAAACAAAAAATAAAAATTGTTCTGTGCAGGCCTGGTGCCCACACACTGTTAATCGTTCTGTTCTGTGCACTGTTCTGTTTCTGGAAAAATTGCCCAGAAGCGCGCGCATTGGGCAGTGAGAGTGGGAGGCGCGCGCCTCCGAGCGAGAGAGGCCGAGGCGCCCGATTCTGGGCAGTACCTGCAAATCAGTGGGTTCAAGGGATCGCCTTGACCCTAAATAAAAATTCTTCCCCCTGCAGAATTTGTTAGCACAGAAACATGGAATTGAAGGACGATATGAGAGGTGGGCGATTTTGGTAATTGGGGTCGGACGCGCACGCTTTAAGCCAAGAAGGCCAGAGGCGCGCGCTTCCAACCCTTTTTACCAGAATGCCCAGAAAACAGAATAAAAAACACCAACAGATGAAAACGCAAGTTTAACCCTCTAAATCATCCCCAGTGGAGTCACCACTGTAGATACCCCGGGAAAGCCCACAACTTGGCTAGAGCGATGGAAGGATCCTAGGATGTCTAATTGATTTTATTTTGTAGAGTCGCCACCTATGTTATTGAGGAAACATAAGAAAAACCTAAAGAAATAGCCTAAATTTATATACAAAACCAAATATTCAGGAGAGAAGGGTTCGGGGGTTAGGTGACGGAGTGGGAAGTACTTAAACACCTACTCCGCCCCGCTTACGCGGGTCTTGCTACTTTTGGAGTTCTAATGCTAAATGTCCTTCAATTAATTAAATAGTGCTAACAATTATAACGGAAAAAAAGGGGAAAATAAAAGAGAAGTAAAAGAGAATTGTTTTATTTATTGATTTATGCTAAAGATTACATTAACAAGAGAATTGTACTAATTTATGCTAACAATTACATTAAGAAAAGAGTGGTAAACTAAAGTAGTTTAGAATGTTGGAATGTAACCTTGACCAAACTTCAATAGTGAAGTGACCTCTTGGTTGTATTCCTTTCTATGGAGATTGCATACAATGACTAGACAAATAAAATAAGAAGAAGAAAAGGTGAAGTTGTACCTTAAGAATGAGGACCTTAAACCTTGACTTGAAGATGGTATTGTTGTAGAGAAATTATTGTTTAGAGATTTGTGTAGAGTTTTGTTGTGTAAAACTCTAGTTGGGAGAATTTATGTAGGGAAAATGATATAGAATTTGTGTAGAGAGAAACTTCAAGGTCCTTTTCTAAGGTAGAAATGAGAGGTTTAAATAGGTGAAAAAGAGAGGAAAAAATGGTCTTTCTGTAACGACCCAAAAACCCGCCTCTATTTTTCTAGACAATAACGATTTAGTTATTTATTTATTTCTTATTTAATTGTTTAAATTATTATTTAATTAATAATTTATGTGTGCATTTTATGGGTTATAATAATTTATGCCTAGCATTTTATTTGAGTTATGTGTGCTAGTGTAGAGAGTTGGGTCTTAGTTGTTAGTGGGGAGTTTATGAGTATTGTGTTAGTTGTGTAAGGAGGGGGTCTATTTGTAACTTTTTAAATCAACTACTCCCTTCTCCCTACTTCACCTTCTCCCTCACTCTCTCATTTCCCAGCTCAATCTCTCTCTCTCCATTGTTGACAAAAAGGTAAGAACTTTCTTCCTTCTCTCTTCATTTTCACCTTCTTCCTCTCATCTTTTCTTATTACTCATTTTACAAAAAATGTTTAGATCGTCGGTAGGATCGTAGGGAGCTAAGAACATTCGAATTCCGTCAACTTTGAGAAAATCCGGGTAAGTTGCTTTTCCCCCATTTTTTATGCTAAAGTGTTCATTTCATGTTCATGTAATGCTTTAGTTGATACATTTGATGTTTGATTGAGTTTGGGATTTATTTGGAATTTATTTTGGGTTTTGGTTAAAAATGGTGATTTTGATGAAGGTTGGGATTTGATCTTGGTTTTGGTTGATAAATGGTGTTATTAAGGTCCCCTTTTTGGTTAGATGTTGTTTGGGCACGTTGGGGATCATGTTGGAAGTATTGATTTTGAGTGTTGTAAAAATGGGTAAGAAATGAAGAACCCAGCTCTGTTTTCCCGGCCAAGAACCAGACCAGGCGCCCGCCCGGGTTGGACCAGGCGCCCGCCTACCCAGCTTTTTATGCGGCCAGACCTTCTGGTCAATTAAGCGCCCGCCCGAACCCCCTCCAGGCGCCCACCCGTCCCCTGTTCCAGAAATCTGCCTTTTGCTTGGTTTAAGACTAATGGCTTATCTAGTTTAAGTTTAATTACTCTAATTAACTTAAGTTAACATCGTGAAACACCTTATTAATTGGAATTGGTTCTTTTATGAATAAATATGTCATGGAATTTGATTAAGTATCGTTTCGAGAATGTGGGCCATCTTTGATGCGTTGTTTGGATTGGTTTACCTTTGTGGTGATTTATTTGGAATGGTTCCCTACTTTAGAATCGTTAGTTGTTTATCGTGCTAGTATTTTATTACTTAGCCTTTACTTGAAAGTCCAGCTGGTATTTGTGTGTTTCGGGCGATGCGAAAGATTATAGTGGCAATGAGCTGAGTCCATTATAATTCTTGACCATTGTTTTACCCAATTATTACCCTCCTCCAGATTGGCCTTGGATGTGAGATGAGCTAGCTCCTTTGTGAGCATTCTAGCTGTTCGGTTTGGGTTATGACTTTGTGTCATATTCCCTTGCCATTATTGGTGATTGATTCCGGTACCGGGGTTTTCTCTTCAGCTTTCATGCTACTATGAAGATGTTGATTGTTAATTATTGAAGCTGCGCAGCGACCTTTATTTGGTTCTATCAGACGGGAAACCTTGGCTCAGTATCCATGTGAATTGTTTATTTCCGCTGCTATTTGTCATATGTTGTGTGCTATGTGCTATATGAGATTCTCTATTGTTAGAAGTTATTATTATTGCCTGTTGCATAATAGCATGTCATGTAGTTGGATTAGTAACTTATTGAGATTTATCTCACCCCCTTTCTTTTATATTTGTTTTTCCTTAACCCCCCCAGGAGGAAAAAATTAGGATTTGCGGTTCGAGGAGGACGTCGAGAGGTTTGAGATATTTGGGCAGGTTATTATTGCTCGGTTTGCATTATATAAATGTGTAACCTTCTTGGGGATGGTTGTACCAACAATGACGTTATTAAGATTTGTAATATTTGTATTTTTGGGTGTGAGCTTTTGGAGCTTACACTAGTTGTTTTATGACGTTGTTAAACTTGGATTTTCCAAACCTTGTGTTAAAGTCTTTTGGGTCTAAAATGGAATTTTTATCTTCAGTATTTTAGAGTTTATGGTTGTAAGTCGACGTCCAGCTCGCGAGTTCCCGGCCCGAGGGGTCGGGGCGCGACAGTTAGTATCGGAGCTATGGTTTAGTTCTATGTATAAGTATAGGTGGACTAGAATGACCTAGGAGGGTAGATGGGTTCGGAGTGAGTAACGATGAGTATTTTTGCAGGTATTTGTTTGTAATGGCTAGAAGAAGAGCTGGTGAAGGCATCAGTGGGACTCAGAATCTTAATGGTCTACGGGAAGAAAACCGTGCAGTGTTTCAGGGCAGGTTTGAAGCGGCCGTGAAAGCAATTCATGACCAAGGGCCGAGAGAGGAACATGTAGCACCTCCGCGATATGGGTTGGAGCAGTTCTTGAAGTTGAAACAAAGTGAGTACGACAGTGAGCCTGATGTGAAGAAGGCCGAGCTATGGATAGAATCGATGGAGAAAATCTACGATGTGTTTGGTTGCACTGATAAGGATAGGGTTCTGTTTGCAGCTTATAAGCTCGTGGGGGCTGCGAAACATTGGTGGAAGGCACTGAAGACCAGTTGGGATGCGACTCTTGTACCATATCCTTGGGAGTGGTTCGTGAGGAAATTCAAGGATCATTTTATCTCTCTAGTGAATCAAAACCGGAAAGAGATCGAGTTCCTCAGCTTGGAGCAAGGCATGATGTTAGTAGCACAATACTCGGCTAAGTTCACAGAATTAGCCAGGTGTTATGACTACCTTGTGCGGACCGAGGAGCAGAAAGCGATGAGATTGATCAGGGGTTTGAAGACAGCTATTAGGACTCAACTTTTAGCCCAAAGAATTCAACCTTTTCAGGATGCGGTGGACCGTGCATATTTGATAGAGCAAGACATCGGGGGACACAAGAGGAAGACTGAGATGGTTAACCCGGGAAAACAAGGAGGGCAAAACAGGACTCAACCACAGCGATATTCGGATAATAGAGGTAATTCTGGAGTACAAACTCGGTTCAGAAGGCAATTTCAAGGGCAACCAACAGTAGGAAATCAAGGTTCTAATAAGGGGACACGAAATGGGAAGATCTGCAGCTATTGTCAGAGGGAAGGACACTCAGAGGACAAGTGTTGGAAGAAACAAGGGAAATGTATTAACTGTGGGCAGTTGGGGCATTTTGTGAAGGATTGCTCGAGATTCAGAGGTCAACCGACTGGGGTAGGAGCTGGGGCTCCACAGGGTCAGAAGAGAGATGCTTCGGGAAACCCTAAAGGTTCAGGGTAGGGTATTTGTGATCAACCAGCACTCGTCAGGTATTGAGCAATTTCAGGAGGTATTATTTTGCGTCGAGAGAGCGAGCGCGTGCATTTTAGGATCATCGCATTCTCATGTTTATGTGCATTTAGTTGCATTTATTCTCCTGAATCTTTGACTTATGTGTTGTCAGTGTCTACTCCTATGGAGGAGTGTAGGATATCTGATGGAGTCTTATGTGCTCATGTTATGCTTAAAGGTAGATATAACTTACCTGCTGAATTTGTCATATTGCTATTATAAGATTTATGATGTTATTTTCAGAAGGGAAATGTCATGCTTTAGTCGATTGTTGTAGGAAAATTGTTACATCCTCTCGTCCCTTTTGCCTAAAATTGTTTTGAGACCGTTCCTTTGTGTAGAGTTAAGCATATCTTTTCTTATTTGGAATCTGGCTATTTCGCTTCGATGGGTGACAATGGATGTCTATACCAAGTTGTTGGATTTATTTATCATTTGTAAGATTTCTATTTTTCTTCTGAACAGTACCTAGTAGTTGGGAAAAGCTTGGGTTAAATTGTGTTGTTATGGTACAAGGTTGTAGTACCGATAATTAGATCAATATCCATATTGTATCGATTGGGTTGTAAGAATTTAGGATTCAATTGAAGATTTCTTGGTAGGAGATTTTTGTTTACTTCTAGCACATCTACGTGATTGCATCGGAATTGGTTATTATGAGGGAATACATGATTTGTATGAGTGATGAGTAGATTGTGGAAGTTATAATCATTAATGGTGGTAAGCGCGTTAAGTTCGAGAGGACTAAGCACATTTTGAGAAAGTGATAATTTCCCGATCTATATTAAAGGCATTTTGAATTTTGAGTTTTGGTTAAATGGTTGTTCTATGGTTCTAAATCCTTCTTGTTAGCGCTCCTCGATTTGGATTAAGAGTATGTGAAGAAAATTTGGTAGCAATACTTGGGCATATTAAAGAATACTATGATTTGGTATTGGGTCAGTTAGAATGTGGCTAGCCAATTGGTTTGTTATGATGATAGTACTATTGAGCCTAAGTATCATTGAGATTATAAATGTATACAGGAAAGGCTAAGGTGGGTTAGCCATTGAAGATTTAGGATTTGCTATAAATTTCTTTGGAGCGTGTAAGAGGATTATCAATTTAAAGAGAGAGTTAGAGGAAGGCCTTGGAGATAAAATGTGTATTGTTTTACGGGTTACTGAGTATTTGTAATTGTTTTAGGCTTTCAAAGAATTGGAGTAATGTGATGATAAAATTATAGCGTGGATCTAAGTAAACAATTTGTATAAAATTTTGAGCTTACGTTGTACCTCTAGTTTAAGGTGCCATCTAAGGTGAAAGCACTATAATGGAAATTCTTGGAGATATAGCCACTTTGGTGAATACTATGGGGATGAAAAATTTCTTAGCTTGTCATATTTTAAGAAGCTGATTAAGCTCGGGATGGTTTAATGTTTGGAATTTCTGGAAAGTAATACTGAGTATACGGCTTACAAATGGAAGTATCTTGACAGTATAATTAAGGTTATGAATAAGGCAAACTTGTAGTATCTCGAGAATTATGTTTAGGAGTTTGGGGTTCTTCGATTTTGAGGATAGATTTTAATTAGTAGTGGAGATAATGATTGAAGGGAGTTAAGTGCGAGAGGTTGTTATGTTGTAAACATTATTTAAGGTTACCATATGATGGTTTAGAGTGGACAATTGAGAATTCGGGAAGTGGCAGAGCTATCGTATCCGTGGCTAATTGATCCTTCGGGTAAGTGTTTCTAAAATTCGGGTTAATAAATAGAGCTATCTATGACTAATGACTGATTGCAATTTTAGTGATATCGCCTTCAAATTATAGTTTGTTGTTATGGGACCAAGTTTAGAAATGATGATAATGGGTTACCAATGTGGGATAATTATGTTCTTCGAAAGGATAAAAATGAGTTAGTGTAAGTGGGTTAGGAAATACCAAGACTGCGATTGTATTATGTTTTATTACCTAAGGAAGATAAATTTAGTAGTGGAGTTGATTCCAAATACTATGGGGATAATGGAAAAAAATAAAACTTATGGATGTTGATGATTTAAGAGTTAATTGAATCATGGAGACTAAGTCTGAATTAGCTAATAGGTTCTTGATTGGGATTTTGAGTGCTAGATGAGAATCGATATTTTGTAGCCTCGATATGACTATGGGTTATGATTTTGATAAGTGAATTCGCGGGCGAATTCTTTTTAAGGAGGGTAGATTGTAACGACCCGAAAACCCGCCTCTATTTTTCTAGACAATAACGATTTAGTTATTTATTTATTTCTTATTTAATTGTTTAAATTATTATTTAATTAATAATTTATGTGTGCATTTTATGGGTTATAATAATTTATGCCTAGCATTTTATTTGAGTTATGTGTGCTAGTGTAGAGAGTTGGGTCTTAGTTGTTAGTGGGGAGTTTATGAGTATTGTGTTAGTTGTGTAGGGAGGGGGTCTATTTGTAACTTTTTAAATCAACTACTCCCTTCTCCCTACTTCACCTTCTCCCTCACTCTCTCATTTCCCAGCTCAATCTCTCTCTCTCCATTGTTGACAAAAAGGTAAGAACTTTCTTCCTTCTCTCTTCATTTTCACCTTCTTCCTCTCATCTTTTCTTATTACTCATTTTACAAAAAATGTTTAGATCGTCGGTAGGATCGTAGGGAGCTAAGAACATTCGAATTCCGTCAACTTTGAGAAAATCTGGGTAAGTTGCTTTTTCCCCATTTTTTATGCTAAAGTGTTCATTTCATGTTCATGTAATGCTTTAGTTGATACATTTGATGTTTGATTGAGTTTGGGATTTATTTGGAATTTATTTTGAGTTTTGGTTAAAAATGGTGATTTTGATGAAGGTTGGGATTTGATCTTGGTTTTGGTTGATAAATGGTGTTATTAAGGTCCCCTTTTTGGTTAGATGTTGTTTGGGCACGTTGGGGATCATGTTGGAAGTATTGATTTTGAGTGTTGTGAAAATGGGTAAGAAATGAAGAACCCAGCTCTGTTTTCCCGGCCAAGAACCAGACCAGGCGCCCGCCCGGGTTGGACCAGGAGCCCGCCTACCCAGCTTTTTATGCGGCCAGACTTTCTGGTCAATTAAGCGCCCGCCCGACCCCCCTCCAGGCGCCCACCCGCCCCCTGTTCCAGAAATCTTCCTTTTGCTTGTTTTAAGACTAATGGCTTATCTAGTTTAAGTTTAATTACTCTAATTAACTTAAGTTAACATCGTGAAACACCTTATTAATTGGAATTGGTTCTTTTATGAATAAATATGTCATGGAATTTGATTAAGTATCGTTTCGAGAATGTGGGCCATCTTTGATGCGTTGTTTGGATTGGTTTACCTTTGTGGTGATTTATTTGGAATGGTTCCCTACTTTAGAATCGTTAGTTGTTTATCGTGCTAGTATTTTATTACTTAGCCTTTACTTGAAAGTCCAGCTGGTATTTGTGTGTTTCGGGCGATGCAAAATATTATAGTGGCAATGAGCTGAGTCCATTATAATTCTTGACCATTGTTTTACCCAATTATTACCCTCCTCCAGATTGGCCTTGGATGTGAGATGAGCTAGCTCCTTTGTGAGCATTCTAGCTGTTCGGTTTGGGTTATGACTTTGTGTCATATTCCCTTGCCATTATTGGTGATTGATTCTGGTACCGGGGTTTTCTCTTCAGCTTTCATGCTACTATGAAGATGTTGATTGTTGATTATTGAAGCTGCGCAGCGACCTTTATTTGGTTCTATCAGACGGGAAACCTTGGCTCAGTATCCATGTGAATTGTTTATTTCCGCTGCTATTTGTCATCTGTTGTGTGCTATGTGCTATATGAGATTCTCTATTGTTAGAAGTTATTATTATTGCCTGTTGCATAATAGCATGTCATGTAGTTGTATTAGTAACTTATTGAGATTTATCTCACCCCCTTTCTTTTATATTTGTTTTTCCTTAACCCCCCCTCCCCCCGCAGGAGGAAAAAATTAGGATTTGCGGTTCGAGGAGGACGTCGAGAGGTTTGAGATATTTGGGCAGGTTATTATTGCTCGGTTTGCATTATATAAATGTGTAACCTTCTTGGGGATAGTTGTACCAACAATGACGTCATTAAGATTTGTAATATTTGTATTTTTGGGTGTGAGCTTTTGGAGCTTACACTAGTTGTTTTATGACGTTGTTAAACTTGGATTTTCCAAACCTTGTGTTAAAGTCTTTTGAGTCTAAAATGGAATTTTTATCTTCAGTATTTTAGAGTTTATGGTTGTAAGTCGACATCCAGCTCGCGAGTTCCCGGCCCGAGGGGTCGGGGCGCAACACTTTCAACCAATAGGAAAATAGGAAGATATTAAATAATAAAGAGAAAATCAAATAATATATAAAAAAAATCAAATAAAATAAAGATCAAATATTTTGTTTTAAGGAGATATTTTGTTTTAAGGAGATATTTTGTTTTAAGGAGAAAGGCTAGAATATGGGATTCGGGAGTTACAAAATAAAGGAGGATGAACTTGGAGGTAAAAGAGGTCTTTGTGAACTAGAAAAAGGAGGGAAAAACACTGGGATCCGTAACTGCCAAGATGGGAGGCGCGCGAGTCCCTCTTTTGGGGCGAGACGCGCGCGTGGCCCATTGACAGTGTCGGAGGCGCCCGCGGCTGAAAAGGACAGAATGGCAGAAATGACTCTAAAGTTAATTCTGTTATGCAGTTTAGTCCAAAACTAACGGGATCAGTTAGGAACTTAACCGAAGTAACAGAAATTAACAAAAATAAGTTAAATAAAAATACTATGTATGCAATCGGGGTGAGAGGTCCAAGGCGGGGTGTCTACAGACCCAATGAAATATATCTTCGAGAAGTCGCATGTCTCCTCTAGAATAGCTAAGTGGTACTTTATGCTCGTGGGGTACGATATCACTTACATCACACAGAAATCCGTGAGAGGAAGAGTCATCCCGGATCATTTAGCCGAATTTCCATGCGATGAAGTGAAGGGGGAAGACCCGCGATTCCCTGATGAGGACATCATGGCAATAGCAGAAAATAAGTGGCAATTATTTTTCGATGGCGCAACCAATAAACGGGGATATGGCATTGGCATGTTACTAGTAGATCCCTCAGATTTCTACACTCCACTTGCAATCCGCCTTGACTTTGAGGCCACTAACAATATTGCCGAGTACGAAGCTTGCATAGCGGGACTTGAAGCAGCCTTAGAAAGAAATATGACCGAACTAGAGGTGTACGGAGATTCACAACTTATAATCTATCAGTCACACAAGAAATGGAAGGTACAAGATCCTACACTCCAGAAATATAACGACCATCTCCAAGACTTGGTCAAATAGTTCAAAGAGGTCACTTTCTATTATCTTCCTAGAGATAAGAACCGCCTGGAAGATTCGCTAGCCATGCTAGCTTCACTTGTGGAGATCCCCGAATGGACTGAGGTTAAAACCTTCAAAGTCGCGAGGCAGACAACCCCTGCTTATTACTCAATCATAGAACTGCACGACTGCAAAGAAGATTGTGGCCCTGTTTCCGTAAATACCTTGGACGATAAACCTTGGTATTATGATGTATGGCGTTTCCTCCTAGATGGAACATTTCCATCAGACACATCATCTAAAGCGAAGATAGCCCTCAAACGGTTTGCCGCCCAATTCATTATTATAGGTGATCGCCTCTTCAAGAAACACCACGAGCAGTGTCTACTTTGTGCCGACGAACACGAAGCCGTAGAAATCATGGACCAAGTCCATCAAGGAGTCTGTGGAACCCACATGAACGGCAATATGCTAGCAAAGAAAGTCATCCGACTAGGGTACTATTGGGCTACAATGGAAGCCGACTGCACCGACATGGTTAAGAAATGCCATAAGTGCCAGATACATGCCAACTTACAACACACACCACCGTCCGTGTTATACCCCATGACATCCCCTTGGCCATTTTCTACATGGGGAATAGACGTCATTGGCAAAGTCTCACCGACAGGTCATAATGGGCACTCATTTGTGTTAGTCTCCATTGATTACTTCACTAAGTGGATCGAGGCTCAATCCTACAAGGTCTTAAATGCCAGAAAGGTGGATGAGTTCATTAAGACCAACATCATATGCTGATATGGGGTACCTCATGAGATGATATCTGACAATGGATCACACTTTAAGAAAGAGTGCGACCAACTACTTGCAGAGTAGAAGATAGAGAGACATCAGTCATCACCGTACCGACCACAAACCAATGGAGCAGTCGAAGCTGCTAGCAAGACCATCGAGACCATCATTAGGAAAATGGCTAAGAATGGCAGAGACTGGCCCGACAAGCTACCTTTTGCACTCTGGGGCTACCGTACTTCAATCCATACTGCCACCGGTGAAACTCCATACGCCCTAGCCTATGGGATGGAAGCAGTGCTACCAATCGAATTATAAGTATCATCACTAAGGGTTCTCCTAGAAAACCAAGTGAACGAAGTCGCATGGTTAGACAGCCGTTATGAACAACTAGCCATGCTAGATGAACGACGACTTCGAGCCGCTGAGCATATCCAAGCGTATCAATGGAGAATGGCCCGAGCATTCAATAAGAAAGTCAAGTCCAGAAACATCAAAGAAAGGGACCTTGTCGTACGTGAAAATCGTCTTGGACCATTCAATCCCATGGGAAAGTGGGGACCAAGATGGATAGGCCCTTACATAGTCAAGAAAGTATTCTCCGGAGGAGCGGTACAACTCGCAGACCTAGATGGAGATCAACTGCCGAAGCCCGTCAACATGGACAAGCTGAAGAAGTACTACTCATAAGTTTGTCCCATATTTCAAAAAAAAGGAGAGAAAGATCGCTAGGTTGCAAACCCGCAAGGGCGGCCTAGGCAAAAATTAGAGCAGAGAGCACGAGAAAAGAAGCCCGCTAGATTGAAAACCTAAAAGGGCGGTCTAGGCAAAAGTCAGGGTGTGCATAAAAATAATAATAATAATAATAATAATAATAATAATAGGGGACAGTCTCGTACGAGACACCAATGTCTCATAGAGACAGGTCAGTCAGCAGACGTATTTTTCTCTTTCTTAAACAAGAACTACGATGACCTGAGCTCCTTATTTAATTGATGTAAAAGGAGAACGTAGGCAGCCTTTTGGTCCTGTCTATTCAATAAATAAAATCAAAATCTTGTCTTCTTATTAAATGAATGAATTTCAAGAAAACAATATGAAAATTTCCAACACGAATACCAACTTTCAAAAGAAAAATAAATAAAATACTAAAAATTTAAACATTGGTCTATCTATAGCAATCTCTCGATACTCCTAAGGATATATTTCTTCCTTGACTTAGTAAGGGCTTGACCGCGATCCACCTTGTCATTCCTCTTCCTCTTGTGCAAATGTATCTCGAAACCGGGAGGAACATCAAGTCGACTGAACACCGAGGGAGTCAGTCTCGCAAACACATGAGGCCTATCCAGAGCTTGGAATTTACCGGGAAGCCCATTCAACCTCTTCTCGTAAAAGTCACTATCCAGAAAGTCTTGAGTGGCATCTACTCTGACATTAGAAGGATCCTCCTTAGCTTCCTTCTTCCTCAAATTCAAGCTGGGCTCGAATTGGTCCCCCAACAGAGAGCGGCGGATCTCATCAATACCCTCGACGTTGGGATGGAATTCCGAGAGAAACCAATCCAAGTATTTGTCCGACAAATAGATGCTTCCTCCATCATGACGGAGATTGGTCCAACGATCCATAGTGGTGCCTTGCCCCCAAGCGTGAGCCAAACTCATAGAGAACTCTGAATCCATTAAATAGATGTCTCGAGATCGTCCCCCTAACAGGAAAGTATCCTGCTGTTGACCGAAATGTCGCATTACCCTCCGAGCAAAATATAAGGAGGAATCCCTCAAACCCGGAAGGACGACCCTGTCGTACCCAAGGGTATTAGCTACGAACCTCCTCACCTTCCAAAAGGATGGGCACCAAGCAATATCATCAGTCTCCGCTTTAGTAAAAAGATGGGCCCATTTCTCAATGCTGAGACCCTTCACTAACAGTCTCCGCCTATGGAAAGTATAAGGAGAATACTCGATCGGAGAGTCCAACAATTTGAAATGTTCTCTGAGCCAAATAGTCAACAATAATGGACTTCCTCGAGTCATAGAGCCGGTTTGGTGTAACTCATCAAGACCACGAAGGGTCTCCCCCAAGATGAGAGGGACCATGTTGAAGACCCGTCCTCTAGCTTGCAGAACGATATCCACGAGCTCCGTGTCCGCCATGCCACACTTGCTCATGAAAAGTACGCTTCGAAATAAGCACAATGCCAAAAGGCAGCACTGTGAATCCACACCATGACCATGAGTCACCCGACCTTTAAATCTCCTAGTCAAAGCGTGGAGATAGACATAGCGGTTATGAATATAACTCTGCGCCTCGGGAAGGCCGATACTCAATAAGTCCCTAAGGGACTCCGCCGGTACCTTGTCACAATTAGGAACCGCAATCACCCCGGTCAACGGCATATCCAAGATAGCTGCCATCACCTCTACAGTAAGGACCATATCATTAAGTGAAAAGTTGAAGAGGTGAGTCGATGGATCCCAGAAGCGTGCTACTCCCTTTAAAAGGTCCCATTCCGGGTTTAGATTCTTTAAGGTGAAAAGAATCTTAAACCCGAACATCTCCACGAATCTCTCTTGGCGAGGTTTATTGAATGAGCGAAAGAACATTGCTAAATCACCCTTGTAGCGTTCTACTAATTCTAAGTCCAAGGAGAACTCATCAACAATTATTGATGAAGGGACGAACTTACTTAGGGCTATTGGGAGCAAAAGGTTGAGAATTTTACTCCAAAAGAGAGGTTCCCAGAACTGATTCAAGGCTGCATGGTATTCTAGGACGGACTAGAGGTGTTTATATTCAATTTTGGACACCAAATCCTCAAGGAAAAAGGAGAAACAGCCACAGATTCAGAGGATGACTCGTATGAGACATCAATGTCTCGTATGAGGCATCTTCCAGTTCAGAGCAGCAACAACTCTGCACAAATCCCAGGTTGCCCGACAAGTCAAAACATGTCTCAATCACCCCAGAAACTCACCCGTAACAGTTCATACATCTCATACAAATGGTCCAACGCGAATCCCTCTCATAAAATTAGCCCTCGGTTGACCAACCGGATATGAGTCAATACATTTACACAGTCAGAAATAAAACTAAAATTAACTAATGTATTTTATGTTAGAGTTAGGAAATAACTATTGCATAGGTACAAACCAAAGAAGTGAAAGTTGTCTTCGCCTACACCGAGGAAATAAGTACATCGTCAACAAAATGAGGGAATGGGGGATCCTATCTACTCAGCATCAAAAGGAAGGAGACGTCGCCATTGCAACGTGATCACTCGTCCGTCCGAGGTCTCTTCCCACAGGAGGCTGACTCTGCTGTCTGGCGAGCCAATCAACCGAGGAGATCTGTAGTCTCTCTCTTCACCCTCTTGGCATAGGCCATGAATTGGGCAAGCCGTCCGGCGACCTCTCTATACTCAGCAATGGGAACCTGTTGAGAAGAAATGAGTAGAGATGTCAAAATATTCAGAAAAATAATGAACTAAGATACAAAATGATAGAATGATGGAAATGACAGAAGAAGGGTCATAAATCATACCATGGTCACGTCAGCAAGAGGTACAAGTCCCTCAGGCATATCGTACTGTGTGGGAAGATCCTCGGTGCTCTCTATTCCCTCAGTCACGTTGTAGGAGAATGAAGTTGGTCTAAGCTATGGACGGAAAGGGACGTGGACAACTCCCTGGGCTTGAGCCTGATCACCTTCCAGAATCAACCGAGGCATGAGGCGAGCGAGAATGTCCTGATAATCAACCGAGGCATGAGGCATGAGGCATGGTGGCAGACTCGATGATGATATCGAGTCTGCCACCACCCTGCTGGCGATAGACTCTCTCTCCTACATAGAAGCATCCCCCACCAAGGCCAATCATCGGTAACCTTATACCGGAAACACGTAGGCATGATCAATGCCCAGACTCCGCCAAAGGAAGAAAGCGACAGCGGACTTAGGGACGGCCTCCCTGTTGGTAGTGGTGCCCTAGGCACGTTTAATAAACGTTGTAATTGTTATCATTTATTTCATATAAATAAAGAGATGTTTTGATTATCATTGTTGTTCATATTTACTTATAATAATCCCCGTCCCTAGTGCTTGTTAAGCACTAGTATAAAGGCTAAATGATCATGGGATGATCATGTTAGATTTATGGGTACTTGTTTGGAACAAGGTACTGGACATGACCCGCTGTATGAGATTTATGTCATGGTCTATGTTATACATATATCTCATATTAGTTATGTCATTTGAATCCTTAGACATGAAGTTATTATAGTCTTCCACTTGATGAACATTGTGTTTGACATATTCAAACGCTACCTTAACACGGTAGTTATAAAGGGTATGATTGGCATAATCGGATTCCCGTTGGGAAGAATAATAAGCTAAATCGATTTGTCCCTCCACGGAGAGATGTCAAGCTTGGGCCCCTCGAAGGAATGATGTTGATGAAATGTTCGGCCGAACTCAAATGGATTGATTAGATCAATAGCATCTGAATTATCAACATATTCGGGATCGAGAAAGTATTGAACAAAACAAGTTGACTGTTTGACCATGACTTGTGTTCAATGACATCGTGGATAAAAGGATTGTGACATATTCTAAAGGAATGCGAACTTGTATCTAGTTATACTATTTGGGTAGGTATGACGGTTTGCTAGAACCTAATCATATCTTATGGGATCATGTTTGAGCCCATTGCCAACTTAGTATAATCCTAGAGGGTCACACACAATAGAACGAATCTTAAATAAAAGGACTATATTGGTATTTAGGGTCGGAGGACCTCCAAGGAATTTCTGGAAAGTTCTAGGCCTCCTGGTCAACCAAGCGGGCGCTTGGGTTGCACCAGGCGGGCGCCTGAACAAGCCGGAAAGGAATTGGACTTTCTGTCCAAACAAGCGGGCGCCTGGGTAGGACCAGGCGGGCGCCCGGTATGCCGACTGGAAATTTCCTAATTCGATTAGGAAAGGTTTTTGGCACAAGATTCCTATTTGGAATAGGTCTTAATTGTGTATAAAAACCCCAATTCGGCCAGACCATATTTACTAGTGCTTTTGTGAGTCTCAAATAGTTTGAGAGAGATTTTATTTTGTTCTAAGATATCATTGATTGAGGAACAAAATAACTCACAAATAAATTCCATATAGTTCTTTATTATATTGTGAAAGTGTGTTTCATAATATTGGTCTAGCAACCAAGATCAAAGAAGCTCCTTTGATATTCGTTCGAAGTGTGGATACCGCTAGAGGGTGAAAATCATCATCTTCAAAGTTCGTGTTCAAGCTTTGTGATCGTGATCAAGTCTTCAAGTTTCTCCACCAAGACCGAAGAAAAGTTCATAGCCATCAAGGGTTAGTTATTCCTCTATTCATCTTGTTGTATTTGATTTAATCATATGAACGGATCCATGGCTTTGGGTTTTCTTAAAATTTTAATTGCTATATTCCGCTGCGCATGTTACTTGGAAACCCAACAGTGGTATCAGAGCCCCGTTCATGTTGATTAATTCAATACTTGGATCATGTTATGTATATAAATTGTTTATGTGCCTTGCATGATATGAATATTGGAATATATGATGCTTATGTGTTTTGTGATTTTATGTGGTTTATTGTTTTGCAACTTTAATCGCACGATTCAATCGCAATAAAAATTATGGTGGATTCTGAATTATTTCGATTATTGATTTTTGATTGGATCAAAGTTTTAATAATCGGGGAAAAATAATTTTGAGACAAAATTTTCGAACTTTAAAATTCTATACTATTCTGGCCATTCAGGCGCGCGCTTGGTCATAACCAGGCGGGCGCTCGCTCGGCAGAATATGTTCTGATTTTGGTTAAAATCTGAATATGGAATTTTTGACAAATTCAACAAAACCAGTAACAGAACCAGTCTAGACTTGCTGATCTGGAATGGGTTTTGGGTAGTTGGTTTGTGTGTGGATTTTGGGGTTTGATTTTCCTATTTGTTTTAGTCTTGTGATTCCTAGATTGGTTCAAGTTTTGGATGGCTAATCTGCGTTCATCGAGATTGTGTTTCCCAAAATTGATCGCAGTCAAAGTTTCAAAGATAAAACGAAGTTAGAATTATGAAGAGTTCATAATTGCTAAAATTGAGAAACAAAGTTCTTGATTCAATGATTGGAGATCCATGTGGAATTGTGAATGCAATTGGCCTACGTTCATCGAGACCATCTATTGCTTAGTTTCGGCCACATGGACTACTTTCTTGGTTTCTTGAATTAGTGCGGGATTGTGGTTGCCTAATGGCTTAGTTCGACGGCGCTTCTTGTTGTCTTGATTTGGAGATAATAACCGAAGTTGAAATAGTCTCATCCTCATAATTATAGAGAAACTAATGACACATAAATATCATGCTTAAATTAATGGGATTGATTTAGTGGCTAAACTTGATGTGTAACATGTTTATATTATGTGCTCATAAATGTGTTATATGCTATATGTGATGAACCTTCAAAGAAAGTTTTAAGTCCTTCTTTGCCATGCCATGATTAAAACACTTGTTTATATATGGGTGATTTTGATGTGGGTTCGCCTCCGCGAAGTGCATTGATTTTATTCATATATGAGCAAGATGAGGTTCATTAATTTAATGTGGGCTTGCCTCCGCAAGGTGCGTTAAATTGAATGGTTCCTATGCGTTTAAAATGGTCGGACTTAATTAGGCGTCAAAACAGTTTTGGGCCTAGGCAAAAGATGAGATTAAACATGTTTTTGAAATTGTATTTCTCAAAAATTTCATAAAAGGATCTAAGAATCATATGGGATATGATTGACATGATTGTCTACCTAATTAATTTAGTTTTTGAGCGGTCCGCCTCCGTGGACTCAAGAGTTAAATTAAAGTTGGATCTTAGCCCAATTAAATTATATTATACAATAGATGTATATGAAGGTTATATAATTTAGTGGGAGTATTTTGTTTAAAATACATTATTTATCTCTTTAATGAAAATCGGTACTTATTAAATTTTGGAAATTTTGCATATTTGTAGATAATGACTAATAACACTCAATCAATGTCGTTGCGATCGATCCTTGAGAAGGATAAGCTCGAAGAGAATGGTACTAACTTTATGGATTAGATCCGCAGCATAAGAATCGTTCTTAAGCAAGAAGATAAGTTGTACATTCTCGATGGGCCTCTTCCTGCTGAACCACCGCCTACTGCCCCTAGGGTAGAAAGAGACAATTACAAGAAACATCGTAATGATTCTAGAGATGTAAGTTGTCTCATGCTTGCTGCTATGTGTTCAAAACTCCAACAAAGTTTGGAACATTTGGAAGCCTATGAGATAGGCGTGGAGTTGAGAACCATATTTCAAGAGCAAGCTAGGCAAGAGAGGTACAAGACCATTGTTGCCTTCACTACTAGTAAAATGAATGAAGGGCAATAAGTGAGTCCTCACTTTCTTAAAATGAAAGGTTATGTAGAGCACCTTGAGAAACTTGGCTATCCAATCCCATTGGAGCTAGCCACGGATCTCATTCTTAATTCATTGCCTAAAAGTTATAATCAGTTTGTAATGAATTATAACATGCATGGAATGGATAACAATTCTCTGAGTTGCATGGGATGCTCAAAACTGCAGAGATGAAAATTATGGAGAAAGGTTCTCCCGTGCTCTTGGTTCATGATTGGAAGAAGGCTAGTGCCAAAGGAAAGGGTAAGAAAGTTGTCAAACCCAAAATAAGCAAGGCAAAGGTTGCCAAGGCTTCTGAGGCAAAACCCGATTCACAAAAGGATGCAATTTGTTTCCATTGTCAAGAAATTGGTCATTGGAAACGTAATTGCAAGGCTTTCTTGGAAGAGCAAAAGAAGAAGAAGGGCAGCAAGGCTGCGTCGACTTCAGGTATCTATATGATAGATATTCTCCTTTCTACCACTGATTCCTGGGTATTGGATACCGGATGTGGTTCTCACATTTGTCTAAATGTGCAGGGACTAAAGAATAGGAGACTGCTTAAAGAAGGTGAAGTAGATCTACGCGTGGGAAATGGAGCAAGAGTTGCTGCATTAGCCGTAGGGACTTATGAAGTCACTTTACCTTCCGGATTAATTCTTGTTTTGAACAATTGTTATTATGTTCCGGATTTAAGCAGAAATATTATTTCAATTTCTTGTTTGGATAATGAAGGTTTTAAGTTTCTTATTGAGAATAAGAAATTTTCTATTTATTTAAATGATGTGCTTTATGGTATTGCTAATTCATTTAATGGCCTTTATATCTTGGATGTCAAGAATGAAAATAATGACAATGTCTATCATGTAAATAAGAAATCTAAACCTAATGATGTAAATCATACTTATCTGTGGCATTGCCGTCTCGGTCATATTAATGAGAAGCGTATCTCAAAACTCCATGGGGACGGACTTTTGGGTTCATGTGACTTAGAGTCATATGATACTTGTGAGTCGTGTCTTCTTGGAAAAATGACTAAGACACCTTTTACCAAGCTAGGTGAAAGGGCAAGCGACTTATTGGGGTTGATACATTCCGATGTATGCGGACCATTAAGTAGCAATGCTAGGGGAGGATTTCAATACTTCATAACCTTCACTGATGATTATAGTAGATTTGGGTATGTTTACCTAATGAAACATAAAAGTGAAGCATTTGAGATATTTAGAATATTTCAAAATGAAGTAGAAAAGCAACTTGGCAAAAGTATTAAGGCACTTCGATCAGATCGTGGTGGTGAATACTTGAGTCAAGAATTTGATGATCACCTAAAGAATTGTGGAATAGTTTCACAATTGACTCCACCCGGAACACCACAATGGAATGGTGTGTCCGAGAGGAGGAATCGGACTTTGTTAGACATGGTTCGATCAATGATGAGTCAAGTTGATCTTCCAATATCCTTTTGGGGTTACGCCTTAGAAACCGCTGCTTTCACACTAAATCGTGTTCCAACTAAATCGGTTCAAAAGACTCCATATGAGATGTGGAGCGGAAAGAAGCCTTGTCTGTCTTTCATGAAGATTTGGGGTTGTGAAGCTTTTCTCAAAAGACTTGTCTCAGACAAACTTGCACACAAATCTGATAAATGTATTTTCGTGGGATATCCTAAGGAAACTAGAGGATATTACTTTTACAACCGTGAGGACAGCAAAGTGTTTGTTGCCCGAACTGGTGTCTTTCTAGAGAAAGAGTTTCTCTCCAAAGAAATCAGTGGGAGTAAAATAAATCTTGAAGAAATTCGAGACCCAGAAAATAACATTGAACCAATAGTGGAACAAGAACAAGAACCACAAGGAGTTGTGGAACCTGTTCAAAATACACAAGTAACTCCCAGATCTAGTAGGTTACGATCCGAGCCCGAGAGATATGGATTTCTCGTAACGGATAGTAATGAGGTAGAAATCATTGAGAATGATGAACCGTCAACCTACCAAGAGGCGATGTCTTCTCCTGATTCGGACAAGTGGCTTGGAGCCATGGAATCCGAATTGCAATCCATGCAAGACAATCAAGTTTGGAATTTGATTGATGCGCCCGAAGGTGTAAAAACCATAGGATGCAGATGGGTCTTCAAGAAGAAGACTGACATGGATGGGAAGGTGCATACTTACAAAGCTAGGCTTGTAGAGAAGGGTTATAGGCAAGTTCATGGTATTGACTATGATGAGACTTTTTCACCCATAGCAATGATCAAGTCTATAAGAATTTTGCTTGCCATTGCCGCATATCATGACTATGAAATATGGCAGATGGACGTCAAAACCGCTTTCCTGAATGGAAAACTCCAAGAGGATGTGTATATGACACAACCAGAACGTTTTGAACAAGATTCTAAGGTATGCAAATTGCAGAGATCCATCTATGGATTGAAGCAAGCTTCTAGGAGTTGGAATCTCCGTTTTGATGAATCGGTCAAAGAGTTTGGTTTCATCAAGAACGAAGATGAGCCTTGTGTATACAAGAAGATTAGTGGGAGCATAGTGCTATTCCTTATTTTATACGTGGATGACATATTGCTCATTGGAAACGACATTCCTACACTTCAGTCTGTGAAGACTTGGTTAGGAAAGTGTTTTGCAATGAAAGATATGGGTGAAGCCGCATATATACTTGGCATTAAGATCTATAGAGATAGATCAAGGAGGCTACTTGGTTTAATCGAAAGTACATACATTGACAAGGTCATTAGAAGATTCCGTATGGAAAATTCTAAGAGAGGCACCTTGCCCGTGTTACATGGAGTTTCTCTAAGCAAGACTCAATGTCCTATGACAAACGATGAGCGTGAGAAAATGAATGATGTTCCATATGCTTCGGCAATTGAGTCCATCATGTATGCCATGATTTGTACTAGGCCGGATGTATCTTATGCTTTGAGCATGACAAGTAGATATCAATCCGACCCTGGTGAAAATCACTGAATAGCTGTAAAAGCGATTCTTAAGTACTTGAGAAGAACTAAAGACTCGTTTTTAGTCTATGGAGGAATGGAAGATGATCTCGTTGTAAATGCTTACACGGATGCAAGCTTCCAAACTGACAAAGATGATAGCCGATCGCAATCGGGTTTTGTGTTTATGTTAAATGGTGGAGCTGTAAGCTGGAAGAGTTCCAAGCAAAGTACAACCGCTGATTCTACAACAGAAGCTAAGTATATTGCTGCATCGGATGCTGCAAAGGAAGCTGTTTGGATTAAGAAGTTCATAACTGAACTTGAAGTGGTTCCTAGTATTGCTAATCCAATAGACCTTTATTGCGACAATAATGGTGCTATTGCTCAAGCAAAGGAACCAAGAGCACATCAGAAATCCAAACACATACTTAGGCGTTTTCATATCATTCGAGAGATCGTTGATAGGGGAGACGCAAATATATGCAGAGTACCTACTGATGACAATGTTGCGGACCCGCTAACAAAGGGACTTCCACAAGCTAAACATGATGGTCATGTTAGGTCCATGGGTATTAGATACATGGGAGATTGGGCCTAGGGCAAGTGGGAGATTGTTGGTAGTGGTGCCCTAGGCACGTTTAATAAACGTTGTAATTGTTATCATTTATTTCATATAAATAAAGAGATGTTTTGATTATCATTGTTGTTCATGTTTACTTATAATAATCCCCGTCCCTAGTGCTTGTTAAGCACTAGTATAAAGGCTAAATGATCATGGGATGATCATGTTAGATTTATGGGTACTTGTTTGGAACAAGGTACTGGACATGACCCGCTGTATGAGATTTATGTCATGGTCTATGTCATACATATATCTCATATTAGTTATGTCATTTGAATCCTTAGACATGAAGTTATTATAGTCTTCCACTTGATGAACATTATGTTTGACATATTCAAACGCTACCTTAACACGGTAGTTATAAAGGGTATGATTGGCATAATCGGATTCCCGTTGGGAAGAATAATAAGGTAAATCGATTTGTCCCTCCACGGAGAGATGTCAAGCTTGGGCCCCTCGAAGGAATGATGTTGATGAAATGTTCGGCCGAACTCAAATGGATTGATTAGATCAATAGCATCTGAATTATCAACATATTCGGGATCGAGAAAGTATTGAACAAAACAAGTTGACTGTTTGACCATGACTTGTGTTCAATGACATCGTGGACAAAAGGATTGTGACATATTCTAAAGGAATGCGAACTTGTATCTAGTTATACTATTTAGGTAGGTATGACGGTTTGCTAGAACCTAATCATATCTTATGGGATCATGTTTGATCCCATTGCCAACTTAGTATAATCCTAGAGGGTCACACACAATAGAACGAATCTTAAATAAAAGGACTATATTGGTATTTAGGGTCGGAGGACCTCCAAGGAATTTCTGGAAAGTTCTGGGCCTCCTGGTCAACCAAGCGGGCGCTTGGGTTGCACCAGGCGGGCGCCTGAACAAGCCGGAAAGGAATTGGACTTTCTGTCCAAACAAGCGGGCGCCTGGGTAGGACCAGGTGGGCGCCCGGTATGCCGACTGGAAATTTCCTAATTCGATTAGGAAAGGTTTTTGGCACAAGATTCCTATTTGGAATAGGTCTTAATTGTGTATAAAAACCCCAATTCGGCCAGACCATATTTACTAGTGCTTTTGTGAGTCTCAAATAGTTTGAGAGAGATTTTATTTTGTTCTAAGATATCATTGATTGAGGAACAAAATAACTCACAAATAAATTCCATATAGTTCTTTATTATATTGTGAAAGTGTGTTTCATAATATTGGTCTAGCAACCAAGATCAAAGAAGCTCCTTTGATATTCGTTCGAAGTGTGGATACCGCTAGAGGGTGAAAATCATAATCTCCAAAGTTCGTGTTCAAGCTTTGTGATCGTGATCAAGTCTTCAAGTTTCTCCACCAAGACCGAAGAAAAGTTCATAGCCATCAAGGGTTAGTTATTCCTCTGCTCATCACGGGTATCCCTGTTACTCCGGCGCCATCTCAGAGTATCTGGGAACATAACAGTGTTGTCTTGAAGGTTAAAAGTGAAGAGACCAAACATGGCGTATCCCCAAGCCTGCAAAATGGGAGAAACATAAAAGATGTCAATATACAAATAGCTCAGATGAAAAATGCTATCAAAATAAATTGGGGCTGAAATAAAGGAGGAATATAGAAAAAAGATGAGTATTGTACCTCCCAGGTATGACTATAGCCGCCTAAGCCAGCGTTCGTCCGATCACGCGAACTCTCATCCATGGCCACATAGCAGTGGGCCAAGCCAGCTAAACCCCAACAGGTATCAGTGACATGCTGCATATCTCTCAGGCAGCTCAACAAAGTAAACAAGGCGGTCGACGCATGATTTGCAAATTGCATCTCAGAAAGGGCCCACCACAGAAAACCGCGGACGGCTGCAATACGAGTAGCAGTAAGATGCATCTGGCCGGCATTAACGGAAATATAGGCATTAACCTTGTCCCTCAAAGCCTTCAAAGGGACACCCTTGCCTAGGGTACACACAGAGAAGCCCAGAAAGTGCCTCATATCGTCCCCGCTAGGAGAGAAATCTGTATCAACCTCAAATGGCTCACCAACGATAGCAAGCCCAGTAATGGCATGAAAGTCAGTAGGAGTCATGGTGACCTCCCCCAACTGCTTGTACATGGTGTGAGTACTATCCCACCAACGCTCCCGAATAGCCTGAAGCAAGCGAACATTCCTCCTCTCACCGACCAGGCCATCGAAGAAGGGTTTCAACCCGAGATTCTCGATCTCTTCCTTCATCTCGCCATTGAGAGTTGCCCACCTCTCGGCAACCGCTCGCACGCTGCCTCTACAGTTATCAATTACCCTGAATGACTGCAAACAACAAAGGCAAAAGAGACAAATGTCAGAAAAACAGATGAAATCCCATCGAAAGATCAACCATGCATGATAAACCCTAGCAACAATAATTCTAGGTAAAAGGCGATGAAGGTCGAACTGCGAAGGTACTAAATTGAGACATGCAACGACAAAATTGACATGGAAACTCAGTCAAAGGAAGAGATCCTTACCCGCCTTGTCCGAACGGTTTGGGAAATATGATCATCGGGAAACGGGTACAACTCATCCGTTGCCCACACTTTGCCTCTCATGTGCCTACCGAAGAGGTGTTCCCTATGAGAACGATTTGCACCGGCCATTTGAAAGGGTTGGGGATTACCAGAACTTGGTGAAAACAAAGATTTTTAAGTGGAAAAATTGCCTAGGGTTGAGAATTCCCGAAATGAAATAAGAAAAGTGATTTGAAAATCACCTCGGCGCCTCTGATATGCGTAAAAACAGAGAAGTATCGTACGAGACACCGATATCTCATATGAGAGATCTCCAGAAAAATCTCAGAAAACCATGTTTTCATGAGAAATTCCAGAAAAGCCCTACTTTAAACAGAAATTCCAGAAAAACCCTGCTTTTTAACAGAAAGGTCAGAAAAAGCCCTGCTTTAGACTGAAAGGTCGAATCTGAACCCGGTTCAAGATGGAACATTGAGTCTTTAATAAATGGATATATTCAGAATTGGAACAAGCAAAGTTGTTTCTCAGTACGAATTTATCCTCACCGCGCATCCAATATCATGGGTGAGCAACGAAATCTGCATCAGCAAACTTTAAATCCCATGACTGTCATCAAGACGTAGGTTAATGGCACAGGATTTACAACCGGGTATCCCATGACTGTTATCAAGACGTAAGTTAATAACACAGGATCCCACCATTTAGAGTCCCATAATTGCCATCGAGGTGTAAGCTAATGGCATAGGATTCACATTTTCGACGGAAAGGCAGTCTCGTTGAAAGGAGAAGCAAGGTCCGAGTAATTGGCGTCTCCAAATCCGGGTATCCCACGACTGTTATCAAGATGTAAGTTAATAACACAGGATCCCACCATTTAGAATCCCATAATTGCCATTGAGACGTATGTTAATGGCATAGGATTCACTTTTCCGGTGAATAAGGCAAACTCGTTGGAAGGAGAAGCAAGGATCCAAGTAATTGGCGTCTCCAAACCCAGAGTCCGATAATTGTTATCAAGACGTATGTTAATAACTTAGGATTCATATTTTCCGGCGAATAAGACAACCTCGTTGGAAGGAGAAGCAAGGTCCGGGTAACTGACGTCTCCAAAATCGAAGACGGTTCGTCATCAACAACAGGGCATGTTCAGAATTGGAGTCAAAGAGATTGATTCCTCAGTATGGATTGTAACTGGAGACGTTTCATCATCAACAAAAAGGAGTATATTCAGAATTGGGTCAAGGCCATTGATTCCTCAGTATGGGCTACTCTCTAAACTCTAAACTTTACTTGCCGCAAGTATTTGTTTTCAAAATACCTTAAACCTCGGTTTTTGCGTGTTTTCAGAGTCAAACTACGTTTGGTCTAATTTCCTTCCGAGGAATACGTAGGCAGCTTTTTAGCACGACCATACCCCTTGTTCCAAAATGGCATCTTTTCTATCGACGACGTTACTTCATCCATAAGTATCGTCGCCGAGGGGCTCTGTAGACACCCCATTCTGGACGTTCATCCATAGTCACACTAATTCTATGTCTCGCCTTTGATTTGGGTCAAAACTAATTAAGTTGGACATGTTTTGTTAAGTTTCTGACTGACTCCGTTAGTCAGGGGCCAAGATGAATATTAAAACTATTGCAGAGGGTAAAGAGTGAATTCCAGCACTGAGATGCCTCGTACGAGACATTGATGTCTCGTACGAGACATCTCCCTTGACAGTCGGGTTTTTGGTCAGTTTCCTTGTTGATCTTAACCCCTTTTCTTGGCAAACACTTAAGCAATCCGGGAAAACCTAATGGACGATCTTAGAGTCTAAAAATACCTCCGTGGGAATCAAGTCTTGGATTCCCACCTCAACTTACCTTCTTGGCCAAAACCCTAGGTCCAAACCCCCTATAAATATAGAGCTTCTTGAACCAAAAAAGGGGTAGACTCCTTATTCACCCAAGAACCACTCCAAATCTGATCAAAAGGTTCTGATAATCAGTCCCTCTTCCTCACCCACGAAATTCAAACCCTCACCACACCATTCAAGTCAAGTTCATTGGAGATTCAAGGCCTTTAGTCAAGGCCATCCATAGGATTCTTGAAGAACGCTTAGGTAAAACTCATTGTTTTCTACCTTCTCATCTCCTTCTTTGTCTTTAAAGTAGTGTGATTCCATCAAAAGGATCAGCCTAGAGCCTCTCCAATTCATGGAGATGGTCTCTAAGAACTTTATCCAACATCCCAAATAAATAAGCAATTATTTATTTGTTTGTTTTCCTTTTGCGTACATTTTGTATGATTTTGAAACGATGATGATGATTTCTTAGCAAAACCAATCCTAGATTGGGTGAATTGGGTGCTCCTTGAACTTCCCAATTCATAACTTAACCCCCGAATCTAGATATCTCGGTCCGTGTTCCGACAACAACATGGTGGCGACTCTTAATTAAAAAGGTAAATCGAAGGACGAAAACTGCCACGAGAACAACCAAAAAGCCCGCGCACAAACAGATGGCCTCCATTGATCCAGGTTTTGTAGATAGCAACTTAAAAAGGGGTATCCATTCCAACCAATTAGGATGTAAATTGTTGGGTTTTGTGCAATCATGCGCGGCGGAAACATCACATGAAAAACCTAAAAGCCTAGATCCATTATATTCAACAATTCATAATATAAAGATGAATGAAACTAACCCTTGTAGATCGATATGCGAAAACTTGGATTAAGATGCAAAGACGTGCACCCTCTACCGGTGATCCACACTTCGAACGGATTCAAGAACACCTTCTTGAACTTGACTGCTAGGCCTTTAGATTGAAAACCTATGGTGAAGAACGATTCTTCAAACTCTCCTTTGATTATTCAAGTTTGATAATAGAGAATAATCAAACTTAATATACAAGATGTTTCCAAAACCCTTTAGGACTTAGGTCTTATTGTCCAACAAGAATTGACCAGAAATAAACTGGTTACCGGGGGGGGGGCAGTCGTACGGCAGTTTCCTCGTTTTTCGCTCTTTTTAATTATCCATTCTGCGTGGGTGACCCAATAGGATTATACTATGTTGGCAACGAGTCCGAACCATTTAAACCTCGTAAGTCATAAGCGGACTCTAGCAAGCCATTATGACTACCCAATTAGTATAACTTTGAAATCCAAAGTTTCCTAAAATAGAACATAAGACAATCTCTTTGTTACACGATTTCTATTAAACGTAATCCATGGTCAATGGTCAACTAACCTTCGTTCAATGCTTTCTCGATCCCGAATGTATTGATAATACAAATGACATTGATCCAATCAATTCATTTGAGCATGGCCATGCATTTCATCAATACCATTCATCGAGTGGCCAAAGCTTGACATCTCTCTTGGAAAGGAACAAATCCATTCTTGGATTATTACCCTTCCCTACATGATTCCGATTATGCCAATCACATTCTTTATAGCTACCCAGTTAAGGGTAACGTTTGAATATGTTAAACATAATGTTCATCATGTGGAAGACTGTAAAAACCTCATGTCTAGAGATTCTAGTGATATAACTATATGAGACTTAATTATGACATTGTGACCATGACAAAAATCTCATAGGGGTCAGTCCAGTATTTGTACTCCAACAAATACCCATAAGTCTATTTGTATCGCATACACATAATCATCATATGATTACCTATTAAACTTATACTAATAATTAATCATAATTATCAGGGACGGGGATTATTATAATAAACATGCAAAAGATATAAAAATCAAACATTCAATATCTTTATTAAAGCATAAGCAAATGATAACATTAGTCGTTCAAATAATGTGCCGAGGGCATATACCCCAACATAAATAATGTACAGTTTTCTAAATAACAAAATACAGTGCATGAGCCTTTCCCATCCTAAACTTCACCTACCTTACCTCTACAGAGAAGCAAGTTTGGGTCCATTCTGACGGTCGACTGTAACGTTCGATCCTTCCTTAACTGTTGTCTTCAGACTCTACTCCAACGATGTCTCCATCATCTGAGCCTGCTACTCCCAACACCTCTGCACCGCAAGTCTCCGCTCCTCCCACTGATCCCGAGATCGTTGCCGGTATCAAGCTCTCTGATGTCCCACAACATCTCCACCACTTCCTTACTGGTCTTATGCTTAAGATCACTAAGCTCGAGGATCAAAGCCATACTCTAGAGAATCAAAACCAATATCTCAAAGACCACCTTCATACTGAAATGAAGAAGAAAGGTGTGGAAACTAGGTTCCATGAGGAAGAAGTGGTCTTCGTCGAGGATGAAGAGGTGCCCATCACCTTTCCCGCCAATGAAGATGCTATCCCCTTTAACTTGCCCAACTACAAAAGGGTTCCTCCTCTAATACATGGCAAGAAACCAACCACCAGTAAGCATAAAGGTCCTTACGAGCTGTCCACCGAGATGATGGGTAGCTACTTATCCGCTACCAAGCTGCCTCCTCCTTCGTTGACACTGAGTATTAGTGCCGCTATTCCTGCAACCTCTACCGCTCCTCCTGCCATCCAAGTTAACTTTGGCTCTGAAATCTCCAATCACCCTCTGGTAGTCTCCATGCAAGAACATATTCGCCAACTGTCTGACACAGTTAGCAAGCAAGCTGCTCCTATAGTCAAGACTATCAACCCAAGTAATATGGGTGCCATCCCTAGAGACTTTAAGATGCCAAAGGTTTCAACTTTCCATGGCACTTCCAGCCCCAAGACTCACCTTGACAGCTATGTGTTAGCCATGAGAGCTGGAGACTGCACCAACGAGCAGATGGCTCGAGTCTTCCATACTACTTTGGACGGAATTGCCCTTTGTTGGTTCTTAAGCTTGGATCCCGCTTAGAGAGAGACATGGGATCAAATCACCACTACCTTCTGTGAGAAGTACTAGTCAAACCTCAATTGTCACGTCAACCGCATGGACATGGAGAATACTATGAAAAGGCCCGGCGAGCCTATTTATGACTTCTATAAGAGGTGGAATCACAAGTTAGCTGAAGTGAAATATCCGCTTAAGGCAAAGGAACAAAATAAAATATTCTTAAAGTGCTTGTTGCCTGAGCTTAGGGTGGAAATTGGTAATGGTTACTTCCCTGATCTGAGAGAAATGGTTTACGATGGGGTAAGAAATGAAGCCGGTATCACTGGCGTTGCCAAAGAAACTGCTAAAAGTTGGAACAACTCCTTCCGCTACAAAGCTCCTACAACCACCGCCCCCAAGGGTAAGGAAGTCGTTGGTCAAGTAAGCATGGTTCAATATGACTCTTTTGATGTCCAAGAAGTTACAAACAACCCCCCATGGGAAAGAGAGCACTTAGATGACTTTGAAATGCCCACCGGCTGAGTGTGCGATGTCTTAATGAAAAAGGGTCTGATCAAGCCACTTGAGAACTACAATCCTTCAGTTAAGAGAGCCGACCTCGCTGCAACCAAGTACTGAACCACAAGTACCCTAGCCACAATACCAAAATCTGCCTACAGTTAAAGCGTGCAATCTAGAAGTTAACCGTCGAAGGCAAGATTGAGAAGCTTAATAGGACAAACACGATTGCAAACCCACTTCCCAATAATGGCGGTGTCAATATGGTTGAACTCATCAGTGGCGACATTGGAATTCTTGAGATGATAGATGCCTTCGCTGAACTGGGGCTATGAATGCCTTATTCAGAGGACTATTAAGGATTGGACTCATAACTCCATTGGAGCGTCGCTTTCATTGGCCCAAGAACGGATGCGATTTATCAAAATTTTGTCACTATCACAGAGTATCGGAACACACCAACAACGAGTGATTCACCATCAAACAAGTCATACAGAAGCTCATCAAGGACAACGTCATAGCCGATCCTAGAAAGATAATCGCTATGGACGTCAGTATGGTGGAAAATGATCACGTCACTATGTTTGAACTCGAAGACGCCCTTGAATGTGCGAATATCTCGATAAAGAACCTCCTCCGAGTTCTGGTAAAGAAAAGACTACTAATGCGATTGGAAGGTTATTCCCCACATATGGGAAGCAACATATGGAAGTACTGCTACTACCATCAAGCCACCGGTCACAAAACTAAAGAATGTTTCGCCTTGAAGAGGGGAATCCAAAGGCTTGTCCATGATGGTCTCCTCGAAGATCCCTGACTATCCTTAGATAGGGGAAATGTTGCTATGGTCAAACTAGTAGAGATAGAGAAAGACCTCGTTGATCTGACCAAACCTATTGTGGCACACTGCCAGGCATCTATTGATAAGGAATGAGTTTGTACTTAAAATTTTATTAATGATAGTGAGCTTTCTTGTTATATGTTATCATTGGAAGAATTGTCTCTAGAAGCTTCCCTTTTGGGAGAGTACAACTCTGGTCTACTCAACTCTCCACCATTATCTCTAGGTGATATGCATGCGGAGGCAATAAGAATCGATGCTCCACAATCTCCATAAACTTACGAGGTCTGGACAAGCCTATCAGTCAGATCCCAAAGGTGATAAGAATGTCTTCGGCAAAGTGCCTGAACCAACAGATCCCGAGAAGGAGGACCCTATCCTTACTCAATTAAAGCAAACCCAGGCACATATCTCCCTCTGGTGTTTAATCACCTCATCCATCGCTCATCGCCTAATGCTTGAAAAGAATTTGGCAGCTACTATGGTTTCGTCAGATACAACTCCCGAGAATGTCACTCAGATGATTGGAAACATCCATTTTGGGAACATCATCACACATTCTCATAGTTGGACATACCAGTGTTTGGGAATGATCATAATGAGCCTCTGCGCATCACCATTGAAGTAGACAGGAAGAGGATCCCTAGAGTATTTGTTGATAACGGATCAGCCATCATTATACTACCCTCACGAATGATGGATGTATTGGGTGTCAGCGTAACTAGCTTAAGGCCGTCTAAACAGACCATCAAGGCCTATGACTCAACTTGTAGATCAGTCCTGGGAATCATTACTCTGCCCATCACTATCGGGACTCAAACCTTACCCACAGACTTTAAGTGATTGACATACCATCCACCTTCACTCTCTTGTTAGGCCGACCATGGCTCCATAAGTCATGTGCCGTCCCGTCCTCCCTACACCAGTGTGTCAAATTCTAGTCAAGCAATGAGGTGACAGTCATATGTAGTGATCTGGTAATAGCTCAACGTACAGAAACAAAACGAGTGCCAGTATTACAGATTCAGCATGATAAAGACTGCAGGTTCTTCAGCGGCTTCAAGATAGTGGCACAAGCTCAAATTTGTGAAGAAGACCTCACCAAGACATCTAACAAAGTGCCGCCTGTGGTCAGGATACTTCGAAATATGGGCTTTATACCTAGGCTGGGGCTAGGTAAAAGCCTACAAGGACCCATAAACCTAACCAAAGAAGTAGACCATAGAGGTCTATTTGACCTAGAATACACACTCACTCCCGTAGACAAAGCAGAAAAAAATCGGATTGAGTTACTCAAGAAGAAGCAATTGCCTTATAAGAAGCCTGACATGCCACCTTACTGTTAGTGTTGGTGCCCTAGGCACGTTTATTTAAACGTTGTTTGTAATTATCTTATTCATATTAATAAAGAGATGTTTTGATTATTATTGTTGTTCATGTTTAGTTATAATAATATTCATCCCTAGTACTTGTGAAGCACTAGTATAAAGGCTAAATGATCATGGGATGATCATGTTGGATTTATGGGTACTTGTTTGGAACAAGGTACTGGACATGACTCGCAGTATGAGATTTATGTCATGGTTGATGTCATATATAGATCTTATATTAGTTATGTCATTTGAATCCTTAGACATGAAGTTATTATAGTCTTCCGCTTAATGAACATTATGTTTGACATATTCAAACGCTACCTTTAACCAGGAAGTTATAAAGGGTATGATTGGCATAATCGGATTCACTTAGGGAAGAATAATAAGCTAAATGGATTTGTCCCTCTTCGAAGAGATGTCAAGCTTGGGCCCCTCGTAGGAATGATGTTGATGAAATGTTTGGCCAAACTCAAGTGAATTGATTGGATCAATGTCATTTGGATTATCAACATATTCGGTATCGAGAAAGTATTGAACAATACAAGTTGACTTGGTGACCATGACTTGTGTTCAATGACATCGTGGACAAAGGGATTGTGACATGTTCTATAAAGGAATGCGAACTTGTATATAGTTACACTATTTGGGTAGGTATGACAGTTTGCTAGAACCTAATCATATCTTATGGGTTCATGTTTGAGCCCATTTCCAACTTAGTGTAATCCTATAGGGTCACACACGGATAGAACGAATCCTAAAGGACTGAATTGGAATTATGGAAAATTGGCTTTTCTGGTCTGGCACGACCGTGCTGGTTATAACGCTCGACCGTGCTAGGCACAGCCGTGCCGATTATAAAGCACAACCGTGCCAATAATCGGTAGACTGATGGCAGGCGCGTACCAATTGGCACGACCGTGCCAGTTATAGGGCACGACCGTGCCAGAGCTGCTTGGACAGAAAGTTTGTGCATTAATTTGGTGACGGGATTTAGGTTTCCTAGCTCCTTAAGAGTTAAAGACAAGGACCTATTTAAGCATCTTTTCACCAGCCATTAAGCATATGAAACCTAGTGGTTTTGAGAGACAATATTCTTGATCAAAGATTTAGAATCCAAGATTAAGAATTCATAATTCCGTATAGTCATTATAATTGTGAAAACGTGTTTCATAATTTTGGTCTAGCAACCAAGATCAAGTGTTCTTGATATTCGTTCGTGGTGTGGATACCAATAGAGGGTGAAACTTATCATCTTCAAAGTTTGTGTTCTGCTCTATTCGTGATCAAAGTTTCAAGTCTCCACCAAAGAAGAATTTGTTAACCAAAGGCATCAAGGGTTAGTATTCTAGTATTCATTATGCACGTATTTGATATAATCATATGAATGGATCTATGGGCTTTGGGTTTCATGAAAATTTTAAATGCTTTATTCCGCTGCGCATGTTCTAGGAAACCCAACAGTGGTATCAGAGCCCCGTTCATGTTGATTATTTCAATACTAGATCATGTTGTGTGTATATAAATATTTTGTTTATGTGCCTAGCATGATTTGAATATTGGGATTATGATGTTTATGTGTTATATGCGTTTTATGTGGTTTATTGTTTTATTAACTTTAATCGCACTATTCAATCGCAATAAAAATTATGGTGGATTTAAAATTGTTTAGGTTATCAATTTTTGATTGGATCAAAGTTTTGATAATCTAGAGATTCATGAATAAATGGTTTATTCAAGGCTTTGATGATCAGGGTGATTGAATCACCAAGAACACCAAATCCTAATTGAATCGTGGGGAAAACAATTTTGAGACAAATTTTGAATTTTTAAAATTTTTGGATTTTACAGAGGGGTCCGACCAGACCCATGAATAGACCCGGTCGGACCTAAGGTTTTGGTTGGGGGTTCTTGCTAGGGTTCGGGGCGGATCTCGGAGTTTAAATTTCCTATTTGTTTTAGTCTTGTGAATTCTAAGATTGGATCAAGTTTTGGATGGCTAGCCTACGTTCTCGAGACTGTGTTTCCCAAAATTGATCACAATCAAATATTCAAAGATAAAACGAAGTTAGAATTATGATGAGTTCATAATTGCTAAAATTAAGAAACAAAGTTATTGATTCAAGTTTGGAGATCCATGTGGAATTGTGAATGCAATTGGCCTACGTTCATCGAGACCATCTATTGATTAGTTTCGGTCACATGGACTACATTCTTGGTTTCTTGAATTAGTGTGGAATTGTGGTTGCCTAATGGCTTAGTTCGGCCGCACTTCTTGTTGTCTTGATTTGGAGATGATAACCAAAGTTCAAATATTCTCATCCTCATAATTATAGAGAAACTAATGACACATAAATATTATGCTTAAATTAATGGAGAATAATTTAGTGGCTAAACTTGATGCTCAACATGTTTATCTTATGTGCTCATAAATGTGTTGTATGCTATATGATGATGAACCTTCTTAAAAGTTTTAAGTCCTTTTGCCATGCCATGATTAAAACACTTGTAAGTACATGGGTATTTTCATGTGGGCTCGCCATAGCGAGGTGCATTGATTTTATTCATGTATGAGCAAGATGAGTGAATAAGAGTTTCCTATGCGTTTAAAATGGTTGGACTTAATTAAGCGTCAAAACAGTTTTGGGCTTAAGGCAAAGATGAGATTAAACATGCTTTTTGAAATTGGATTTCTTAAAGAATCTCAGAAAGGATCTAAGATCCATATGGGATATGATTGACATGTTTGTCTACCTAATTAATTTGATTTTGAGTGGTGCGCCATAGCGTACTTGAAATTAAATTATAGTTGGATCTTAGCCCATTTACATTATATTATAAATTGTATGTATAAGAAGGTTATATAATTTAGTGGGAGTATTTTTTTTGGAAAAATACATTGTTTATTTCTTTAATGAAATTGGTACTTATTAAATTTTGGAAATTTCGCATAATTGTAGATAATGACAACCAACACTCAATCAATTTCGTTGCGATCGATCCTTGAGAAGGATATGCTTCAAGAGAGTGGTACAAACTTCATGGATTGGATCCGAAGCCTAAGAATAGTTCTTAGGCAAGAAGATAAATTGTACATTCTCAATGGGCCTATTCCTGAAGAACCCGCAGCCACTTCCCCTGAGGCAGAGAGAGACAATCACAAGAAGCATCGTAATGATTCTAGAGATGTGAGTTGTCTCATGCTCGCGACTATGTGCTCAAAACTCCAAAAAAGTTTGGAACATTTGGAAGCCTATGAGATAGGCGTGGAGTTAAGAGACATGTTTCAAGAGCAAGCTAGGGAAGAGAGGTATAAAACCATTGTTGCATTCACTTCTTGCAAAATGAGTGAAGGGAAACAAGTGGGTCCGCACATGCTTAAAATGAAGGGCTACGTGGAGCATCTTGAGAAACTTGGGTATCCAATTCCATTGGAGCTAGCCACGGATCTCATTCTTAATTTATTGCCTAAGAGTTATAATCACTTTTTGATGAACTATAACATGCATGGAATGGATAAGAATCTCTCCGATTTGCATAACATGCTTAAAACTGCGGAGATGAAGATTGTGGAGAAAGGTTCTCCTGTGCTCATGGTTCATGATAGGAATAAGGCTAGACCAAGTTTTCTTAAAGTAAAAGATCATGTTTTTCTTAAAAAGGTCAATCCGCTAATGAAGCGTCTTTCTAAAATCCCAGTTATAATTTCACCTTGAGGTTTAATATGCTAAAGTCCTTGCGGTTTTGTCCATTAGAAACATTGACCAAGGAACCCACATCTGAATTGGCGTCCGAGAAAACCATCCACATGAATAACAAGATGAAACAATTGGAACATCGTCTACATGAAGAGGCCCTTGCTTCGAAAGCCCAAAAGCAGCTACATCAATTGGAGATCCGTACCTTCGTCGAGTTCCAGGCACGAAGGCTACGTACCTTGAAGGGAAATCACCAAAAGGAGATAGCCAAACCAAACTCTCAACTGGCGCTCATGAGCAGACGACTCCGGCAACTACAAAACTAAGTCAATCGGAGACCTCGTGACACATATCCCGTGGAAGACATGGAACATGCCGTCGACAACCCCTCCAACAATTGAGGAATAAAATGGACCATCGCGCTTCATAGGAGCCCATCCCTAAAAAATAAAATAAAAAAATATATAGAGTCTTCCAGCCTCGTAGGATCTAGGCTGTCACCAAAGTCCGTCTCGGACTGTGTCTTTTTATTTTCACAATACACGCACTTAACCTTGTGCACGTTTTAATTACCCTAAAACCCGGAATGGATCAAGATGCAACTTGATTGGTGCTCTTGTGCCCTTCTCGTGCGCACGGGTCCGTTCCACCCTCCCAACTGAGCCCGTGTCAACTACATATGTCCGTGACACACAAATACCGTGACTATGGTTGGTTTTTTGTTTAGCTCACGTCATATTTTCCTTAATATGTGTCCAAGGTTAATTATAGCCAAATTAACGCCTAAATCCGAGACCCCTTGTGTAAACAAGTTTAATCAAGGTCATCTTTCTTTGACTTATGCGTTAATTTTGACCATAATTAACCAAAGTCATATGTTAAAGATAGGATGACACCGCGTCATTAAGCCTTAATGCTTAGTCCATCCTAATTATCCTTAAGCCAAAGGATCAAGGTCCAAGATCCATCATTGAAATGAGGTCATGCCAAAATTTTGTTAAGGCATTAAGTTAAATCTTGCCCTTAACCGAGGCTTAATTATAATAAGAATGGCTTATGAATTAAAACTTTATGATACACTAGACCTTAGGATTGGTTTATTTTGGTCGGTGGAAGCTGCGTGCCCTATAGGACCCTCGCCCGGGATAGTCCGTCCTTGGGAGTGTGCAAGACAGGTGAAAAACAAGGGGATTATAGACGTAGTGATGGCCTCCACTGATCCAGGTTTTAAAGTAGTTGTGAAAAAAAAGAGAAATCTTTTCCATCCATTTAGGATTAATTAAAAAAAATTAAGTAAACTTGAACGGATAATTAATTGCACATTGCATGATTGCTCTGTCTTGTCCCTTCCTCGCATATATGATGTTAATTAAAGTTATTCTTTGCTCATTAGTTAATAAAAAATGGCCAAACAGATAACGAGAGTCCCGTTAAGCCTTAGGATTAGTTACCTAAGCCTCCGATAAGTTTTTAGGATTAGCCTCTTAAGTCCCCGTTAAGCCCTTAGGGGTTACCCTCCTAAGTCCCGGTTAAGCCCTTAGGATTAGCCTCCTAAGTCCCTGTTAAGCCCTTAGGATTATCCTCCTAAGTCCCCGTTAACTTTGAATACCCATGGCCAAAAATCGAGAGTCGCCACGTTGTTTTATTTGTAGTTAAAATATTAAGAAAACCATTTATGAGAATAATAGGGTTCGAGGGTCAAATTACAATAATAGGAGAATATTAATGCTATCACTCTTATTTCCCGACGAATCGATCTTTCTATCATGATCAATGTGTGTATGTGTTAGTGATTGAGACCGGATCCAAAGATTGCTTACATTCTTCTCATCATGAGAAGCTCAGGTCGGTGTAGTTCATTGATGAATTAGAATGGGGAGAGATGAAGCGGGATCATGCATATAGAGGGGGAATATTAGAGTTAGAAGTAGTTCCTAGATCGTATTAGGGTTTGATGAAACCCTAAGATCATCATTGGCTATGGCATGTGCACATAAATAGGGATTACAATACTAGATCTAGCACATCATGTATGTATAAGACTTAGATCTAGCATAATAATAACAACATCATGAATACATATGAATGAGCACATAAACATGAAGATCGCTACCCTAGTTATAGCATTATGTAAGTAATATGTGACTAGATCTAGTGCGGGTTTCGTGGAAACCCTAGATCATTATCGGTCAAGAACACGAACGATGAACAAAACCCTAGATCTAACAATATATGAATGAATATAATAGATCTAAGAAGTTAAGTAGTAAGAACGCGTTACCAAAATGATTAAGGAGGCTTCGAATGTTGAATCTTCACTCCTTTGGTTGAATGGCGGTATGAATCTCTTTGATGATCAAAGAGAGATCAACGAGAGGGTTTGAGAGGGTTTTGAGAGGGAGAGAGAGGGAGAGAGAGAGGTTGGGAAGATATTCTTTGAGGGTTTTCCCGTGGGTTTTTAGTGTGATGTATAGGCTGAGAGGAGGGGCCTATTTATAGGAAAATACTGAGAATTGGACAAGTGGCCGTACGGCCATGCCGGTGAGGTACGGAGATGAGGCAGCCGTACGGTAATGATCTTCGGATTCCGTGCTTATCAAGATCTCATCGAATCCTTATCAGTTTGTTCTTGGGATTTGTCCATTAGCCTGATAGAATTCGACTTATAACTGATTTCGTCTATCAAGAACTCTAGGAATCTGTTGGATAAGTCCCTGTCAGGTTTTTATTACCTAAAAGGTCCTTAGAGATATCTAAAGGTCTAGGAAGTCCTAAATCATCAGATCGGATACTAACAGTAGCCCCTCGGTGACGCTTCTTGCAAGGCATGGAGGGTCATTGATTAAGAAAAGAACCGATCTGAAACAAGTGTTCCAAATAGGGGGAAAAGAAATAAACGGCTACCAGGTTGGTCAAACGGCTGAACCTAAGTCAGGCTACCTATGTATCCAAAGGGAATCAAGCCGGTCGTAGTTCGAGCACATGGGGGAAAAAGAAACGAGACATTGTCTTTTGCTGGGGATAGACAACCGTTCGTAAAGCAATAAAGTCGTTGCAAATGGACTTTACTGGAGAAAAAAAGGAAAAGAAATGAAACATCGTAGAGCAATAGAGTCATTACAGATGGACTCTAAAGAAACAAAACATCGTTGAACAATAAAGTCGTTGCAGATGGACTTTATTGGGGAAAGGAGGAAAAGACACGAAGCATCGTAGAGCAATAGAGTCGTTACAGATAGACTCTAAAGAAACGAAACATCGTAGAACAATAAAGTCGTTGCAGATGGACTTTATTGGGGAAAGGATGAAAAGAAACTAGATATCATAGAGCAATAGAGCCATTACAGATGGACTCTAAAGAAACGAAACATCGTAGAACAATAAAGTCGTTGCAAATGGACTTTATTGGGGAAAGGATGAAAAGAAACAAAATATCGTAGAGCAATAGAGTCATTGCAGATGGACTCTAAAGAAATGATACATCGTAGAACAATAAAGTTGTTGCAAATGGACTTTATTGGGGAAAGGATGAAAAGAAACGAAATATTGTAGAGCAATAGAGTCGTTGCAGATGTACTCTAAAGAAACGAAACATCATAGAACAATAAAGTCATTGCAAATGGACTTTTATTGGGGAAAGGATGAAAAGAAACGAAATATCCTAGAGCAATAGAGTCGTTGCAGATGGACTCTAAAGAAACGAAACATCGTAGAACAATAAAGTCGTTGCAAATGGACTTTATTGGGGAAAGGATGAAAAAAAATGAAATATCGTAGAGCAATAGAGTCGTTGCAGATGGACTCTAAAGAAACAAAACATCATAGAACAATAAAGTCGTTGCAAATGGACTTTATTGGGGAAAGGAGGTGAGGCCATATGCACGGTTCGACAAGAAGTTTAAAGAATCGAGAACATAATTAGGGATGAATTCTAACTTTCTATAGAGCGCGCGTAATCGAATAATTTCTCGGTAAACAACGGTACTTTGAGAGGTATAGTCCTCAATATCGCAGAATCCGGTAACTGAGAACACAGACGGTACATCGGGACACAGGTGCCTCGAGCTCGCACGGGTTACGCCAAAACATGAGACACACGATTTGAAGAAACTAGAAGAAACAACTATGTAATTGAGAGCACGATTCTGCGGTCGAAACTAAGCCAAAAGGCATCCACAATCCCGTACCAAATTTAGAACTAAAAGAAACAACTATGTAAGGTCGAAACTAAGACAAAAGGCATCCACAATCTCTTATATAAAGTAACTCGATTCTAAATTCTTTTGTCTCATCAATTTATGAATTTGTCCTTGAGATTTGTTTTCAGGAAACACGGTTTCCAAAACCAGCCATCTGACAAACAAATTCAATCCAAAGTAATTTTGAAATTGACATTTAATTTTAGGAAACACGGTTTCCAAAACCAGCCATCTGACAATTAAATTCAACTCAAAATATTTACCATTGTGTTTCAATTTTAAAACCCTAAAATTGCTTTCCTTGATTCAATTAGGGTTTGATGTTCATGATGATCAAATCACCATGTTCATCAAAACCTTGAATAAACAATTTATTCTTGAATCTAGGATCATCAACATATTAATCCAATTAACTTTTGATTATCACAAGGAACATAATAATCAAATAATTATTGCAATCTTAGATCCCACATAACGTAAATAAACGATGCGATTTTATGATCTCCATATATCTCATATACATACATAAAATACAAATCACATAAACATCATGAATCTAAATTCAAATAGCCCAAGCTTGACATCTCTCACAAAGAGGGACAAATCCCATTTTAACTTATTACACTTCCCTACATAGCTTCGATCATGCCAATCATATCCTTTTTAATTACTTGGTTAAGAGTAATTATAAACCCAAAAGCCTAGATCCATTCGCAGCGGAATAAACCCAAAAGCCTAGATCCATTCAAGATGATTAAATTAATACGGAGGTGAATTTAGAATACTAACCGTGATGGAGCTTTAAAAATTTTGGATCTTGAAAAACTTCGTTCTTCAAGCTTTGATCTTCTCTAAGCTTTTCTTCAAGTTTTGATCCGTAGGAACACGAACTAGAAGATGATTAATCAATCACCCTCTATGGATATCCACACGTGAACAAATATCAAGAACTCCTTCTTGATCTTGACTGCTAGATCCAAAAGGGATATATGAATTTTAGGGTTCTTGATCTTTGATTCTCAATCTTGATCAAGAGTATTGTTTCTCCAAACAACTAGGTTTCATATGTTTAATAGCTGGTGAAAAGATGTTTATATAGGTCCTAGTCCTTAACCCTTAAGGACCTAGGAAACCTAAATCCCATCACCCAATTAAACAGTAGCTTTTCGGCCAAGACAGCTCTGGCACGGTCGTGCCAAGTGGTCCGCACCTACCTTCCCCGGCTGATGATTATTGGAACGGTCGTGCTTTATAATCGGCACGCCATGCCGATTGGCAAGGTCGTGCTATTTATCTGGCACGGTCGTGCCAGACTAAAAATCAGTCTGTTTCCCTTTTTAACAATTCGTTCCATTGTGTGTGACTCCATAGGATTATATCAAGTTGTCAATAAGTCCAAATACATTTTGTCCTCATAAATCATGAGCGGAACCTAGCAGGCCATCATGACTACCCAAATGATACAACTTTATCAAAGTTTGTTTATCCTGTATAGAACATATCAAAATCCTTTTGTCCACGATGTCATTGAGCGTAAGCGATGGTCAATAGTCAACTTACAATGCTCAATACTTTTCTCGATTCCAAATAGGTTGATAATACAAATGACATTGATCATATCAATTCATTTGAGCACGGCCATGCATTTCATAAACAATATTCATCGAGGGGCCCAAGCTTGACATCTCTCACAAAGAGGGACAAATCCCATCTTAACTTATTACACTTCCCTACATAGCTTCGATCATGCCAATCATATCCTTTATAATTACTTGGTTAATAGTAACGTTTGAATATGTCAAACATGATCTCCATTATGTTGAAGATCGTAATAATCTCAGGTCTAAGGATTCTAATGATATAACTATTTAGAGGTTTAATTATGACATTTTGACCATGACATAAACCTCACAGTTGGGTCATGTCTAGTATGTGTTCCCCAACACATACCTATAAGTTTAACTTGTATCCCATACACATGATCATCATATGATCATCGAATTAAACTTACACTAGTTCTTCATAAGTACTAGGGACGTAAATTATTATAATAAAACATGTAACAACAAATAATAATCCAAACATCTCTTTATATAAATGAAAAGTGATAACAAACATTATCAAATAACGTGCATAAATAACATGCCTAGGGCATATACACTAACAAACCATGCATAGTCGCCACCACTCTGGTAAAGACTAGCTAGAGTCCTCACAGCATACTCCCTGTTCGCCCTAAGCCTAGCATGGTTCAACATGTTTCGAGGAGGATCGCTCAGAGCCCAGATCAGTGGGTACGCATCATGCTGCCAGCAGACCCTCTCTCCCACGTACATGTGTAAGTACCCCAATCTGGGCTCAACCCCTTTAGAAGGCATAAAACCAAGTTAGAGGTAATCTTAGTACTATTTAGGGATAAACCCGATAGGCTAGGACCTCATAGGAATAAGCAGAAATCTTTAGGACCAATCTGGAATTAAAAAGTAGAAAGTTCCAGATATCGCCACGACTAGCCATACGGATGGTTTGGTCATGGAAAGAGACCGTCCGTAGGGATGGTTTGGGTCCTCCAAGTCCCTATAAATTAAGGCCCTTGCTGATCATTTTGGGGGGAGGAAGAGAAGAGTTTTGAGTGAAGTTACTCTGCAGGAACACAGTCATAAACACTTGAGTGAAAAAGAGAGGAAGATTGGCTTAACCAAAAATAGGTAAAGCCACCTTCTCCCTATCTCCTCTTTATCATTCATCCTTTTATTTATCTTGCTCATCATATTATTCATTTGTATTTACAAGTCTTTATATTTATTGTCCTTTATATTACAAGCCTTTATTTATTCATGTAATCTTTATATAAATTGGATCTAAATAGCCACATGATCCTAAAAGCTTCATCTTGCACTTCAATAGTGCATTAAAACGATGAACTAAATTGATATGGGATTTGTTACATTTAAAGTCTTAATCTTTAATGTCTATTCCCATTTAAAGTCATTATTTCAAGTCTTTTTCTTGTTTATCATTACTCGGATGAATAAAGTTTGTATCTTTATGGTTATTCTTGTTGTTCTTGGCCATGATGATCATGTTGGATGACAAGGCCTTGATCTTTGTTTATCAAACTTTGATTTAGCCTCATTCTATCACACTTGGATGATAAAGTTTCAATCTTGAATCATCCAAGTGTTGATCATGTTGTCCCAAAGGTTTAATTTTGTGTAAAAGGCTCATTTGGATGATAAAGTTACAATCTTTACTCATCCAAATACTTGCCTTGGCTCAAAAGCCATGTCCATCACCTTTTCTTCTTTTCTCCAATGATTGCCTTGATCACACCCAAAATCCTTGTTTTTAGTGTATAAATGGATGATCAAAGGCATAGGAATGATTGTAGGTAGTGTTTATGTACAAAATCATAAACAGAAAGTAAAACAGTTTAGTCCAGTCTTAGGCAGAATGTTCTGTTTCTGCATGAAACTGGACAGTTTTAATCAAACTGTAAAAATCCCCTCGATGGCCCTAACCATCCGTATGGATGGTTTGGCCAGAAGGAACTTTTTGTGTTTTAATCAGTTTATGTTAAATCTGTTGTATTTTTGCCCTTTCTGTTAACTGTCTATATATTCTGTTAAGTCACAGTCTTTTCTTCCAAAATACACACACACACTTTGCATATTTTTTGGCCAACAAAGTTAGGGAGATTCGATTTATTCGAGGCAGATTGGGTGAACTATGAAATGTTCTTCCCAAGATGTAAACTGACCTCCGAACTCACAATATCAAACCTTTTCATTAAATTGGGTTTTAAAATTAATTTAATGTGGCGACTCCGTTAAGTTTTAGGACGTTTAGTGTTTGATTCCCATGGGAAGATTTTAACCGGATCCCACGGGTATCTTACAGTGGCGACTCCGCTGGAGAATAGGTATTTTCAAACTTCTTTTTAGAAGATTTGGGGGCATCCTTGTGTGGGTCAAACTCTCGTCCCCGTTTGTTGACTTTATGTGCATTTTTTTGTGTGTTTTATGTTTCTGTTTGGTATTCTGGAAGTAAAACTGTTCTGGGAGCACCATAAACTGGGGCTAGATGGATCATAAATAGGAAAATTGCAAAGACCAGTAACCCTCCTCAACCATCCGTATGGATGGTTTGGCCGGGCCCACAGAATGTTCCAAGATTAACATTTCTTGTAGGGCAGAAATCTTCTGATGGTCCCCTGCATCATATACCCAGGTTCTGAAATTACAGCCTCTTATATGTGCACATGAGCCTTGTTTTTCCATGTAAAAAATTTGTTTTTAAAGCCTCAGTTATGCACAATTTTTGCCATAAAATGTTGGTTTTCGAAACCTTGTTGTGCATAACTCTTTCATAAAAGTTTTGGTTTCCAAAGCCTTGTTTGTGCACAATCATTTTGTATAAAATTGATTTTCAAGAATCTTGTTCTTCTTTTAAATGCTTGGTTTTCAAAACCTTTGATTGTGCACAATTTTCATGTACAAAGTTTGATTTTTTCAAAAGTTTTACTTGTTCAATGTCTTGTATAAATTACTTGTTTATTACTTGTCCATATCTTGTACATTACTTGTTCATACTCTTGCTCATGATATTAAGACGAATTGAAAATTCCTATTTTCACTAAAAAAGGAACATAGCAAGACCTCACAATACGCGCACTTGACCTTGTGCACGTTTCAATAACCCTAAAACCCGGAATGGATCAAGATGCAACTTGATTGGTGCTCTTGTGCCCATCTCGTGCGCAAGGGTCCGTTCCACCCTCCCAACCGAGCCTGAGTCATCCACACATGTCCGTGACACAGAAATACCGTGACTATGGTTGGTTTTTGGTTTAGCTCACGTCATCTTGTCCTTAATTTGTGTCCATGGTTAATTATAGCCAAATTAACACCTAAATCCGAGACCCCTTGTGAAAACAAGTTTAATCAAGGTCATCTTTGACCTGGTCTTTGACTTATGCGTTAATTTTGACCATAATTAACCAAAGTCATATGTTAAAGATAGGATGAAACAGCGTCATTAAGCCCTATTGCTTAGTCCATCCTAATTATCCTTAAGCCAACGGATCAAGGTCCAAGATCCCTCATTGAAAGAGGTCATGCCAAAATTTCGTTAAGGCATTAAGTTAAATCTTGGCCTTAACCGAGGCTTAATTATAATAAGAATGGCTTATGCATTAAAACTTTATGGTGCACTAGACCTTAGGATTGGTTTATTTTGGTCAGTGGAAGCCCCGTGCCCTATAGGACCCTCGCCCGGGATAGTCCGTCCTTGGGAGTGTGCAAGACATGTGAAAAATGAGGAGCTTATAGACGTAGTGATGGCCTCCACTGGTCCAGGTTTTAGAGAAGTTGCGAAAAAGAAGAGAAATCTTTTCCAACCATTTAGTGTAGATACCCTGGAAAACCACAACTTGGCTAGAGCGGAGAATTATCCTAGGATGTCTAACTTGTTTTAGATTGTTTAGAATCGCCACCTATGTTATTAAGGAAACATAAGAAAAACCTAAAGAAATAGCCTATTTTTATATACAAAACTAGAGATTCGGGAAGAGAAGTGTTCGGGGGTTAGATGACAGAGTGGGAAGTACTTAAACACCTACTCCACCCCGCTTACGCGGGTCTTGCTACTATTGGTGTTCTAATGCTAAATATCCTTTAATAATTTGAGAAAAGTGCTAACAATTACAAGGGAAAGAAAGGGGAAATAAAAGAGAATTGCTTTATTTATTAATTGCTAAAGATTACATGTGACAACTATGCTAGCAATTACATTAATAAATGAAATGGGGAAATTAGAGTAGAGTTGGAATGTAGGGAGATAACCTTATCTAACTTCAATATGTGAAGTAGTCATATTGGTCATGTCCCATTGTTGGGATTGCATACATTGACTAAGACAAGTAAAATAAAAGAAGAAGAATAAAGTACCTTTAGAAAGGAAGAACTTTAAACTTGAACTTGGAGATGGAGTTGTTGTAAAGAAATTGTTGTGTAAAAATTTGTGTAGAGTTTTGTTGCTAAAACTCTTATTGGGAGAATTTGTGTATAGTAAAAGTGTAAAGAAAGTTGAAGTACTTTTCTAAGGTAGAAATGAGAGGTTTAAATAGGTAGAAAAGAGAGGAAAATATGGTCTTTCAACCAATAGGAAAATAAAGAAAATCAAATAATAAAGATAAAATAAAATAATAATAAAAAGAAACATTTTTGTTTTAAAGAAATGGCTAGAATAATGGGATTTTGTTGAATAAAGGGGGGATGAACTTGAATGTAAAAAGAGGTCTTTTTGTATCAAGAAGAGATGTTGTAAATAAGAAAAGGGAGGGAAAAATGGTGTAATCCGTTACTGCCAAAGGGGGAAGCGCGCGAGTCCCGCTTTAGAATCGAGACGCACGCGCGGCTCACTGGCAGTGTCGGAGGCGCCTGCGGGTAAAAATGATAGAATGACAGAAATGACTCTAAAGTTAATTTTGTTATGCAGTTTAGTCCAAAACTGACGGAATCAGTTAGGAACTTAACCGAAGTAATAGAAATTACCAAAAATAAGTTAAATAAAAATACAATGTATGCAATCGGGGTGAGAGGTCCAAGGCGGGGTGTCTACAGAGCCCCTCGGTGACGTGTATTGCAAAGAAAAACGCGTCGATGAAAGAAAGACAACCGCCGAGGACATCAACAAAGAAAAATAAAGAAAAGAAAGCAAAGACTCAATGAAAGCAGGAATTTGAAATTGCGAGAGATAGGGGTGCGCTCCCTGTATGAGCGGATTTTGTTTATAGAGGAGGTGGCATGATCCGTTTGTAAATCTACCAGCTGAATCCGTTAATGAATCCGGTTGATGAACCCGTTAGTGAATCCATTTGAATGAGTCCGTTAGTGAACCCTTGTTGACAAATCCATTAGTGAATCCGCTTGATGAATCCGTTGGTGAATCCCTTGAATGAGTCCGTTAATGAACCCTTGTTGACGAATCCGTTAGTGAATCCGCTTGATGAATCCGTTAGAGAATCCATTGAATGAGTCCGTTAGTGAACCCTTGTTGACGAATCTTTTAGTGAATCCCTTGAATGATTCCGTTGGTGAACCCTTGTTGACGAATCCATTAGTGAATCCGTTTGATGAATCCGTTAGTGAATCCCTTGAATGAGTCCGTTGGTGAACCCTTGTTGACGAATCCGATAGTGAATCCATTGAATGAGTCCGTTGGTGAACCCTTGTTGACGAATCCGTTAGTGAATCCGTTTGATGAATCCGTTAGTGAATCCCTTGAATGAGTCCGTTAGTGAACCCTTGTTGACGAATCCATTAGTGATTCCGTTTGATGAACCCGTTTGTGAGTCCGTTGGTCGAGCCCCTTTGTGAACCCGTTGGTTGAATCCGTTAGTGAATCCATTTGCTGGACCCGTTTGTGAGTCCCTTGAATCCGTTTGTGAATCTGATGGCTAAGTCCGTTTGTGAACCCTTTGCTGAACCCGTTTGTGAGTCCCTTGGTCGAATACGTTTGTGAATCCGATGGTTGAGTCCGTTTGTAAACCCATTGCTGAATCCGTTTGTGAATCCATTTATCGAATGCTTATACCTGTTATATGTATGATTTTGCAGATATATGTGCTTGTGTGAGATGTGAAATAGAAATTGAGAGAAAATTATGATTGTGGTGTGATGTGATTTGGGAAGCAGAGATTGCTTGAGAGAGATTTTTCGAGAATGGAGAAATTGCTTTTGTGTGCTGTGTGATTTTTGAGGAAAGTATTAATGAATGATGTTCATACCTTCACTTACCATGGCCGCTTGATTCGGGATGGAGATGTTATGGCTTTGATGAAGATGATGAACTGCTCTTGCTTTCGATGGAATGTTGGTGAGATGACATTCTGAATGATGGGTTGGTCGTGCAAAAGGCTGCCTACGTATCCCTTGAATGGAATCAGACCAGCGTAGTTCAAGGATGATAGAGAACGCTGGGGAAGAAGCTAGGAGCAAAGCAAAATGAAGCACATACTTTTTATACAAGTAAGAAAAAGAAAAAAAAAAGAAAAATCTTTTTTTTTTCGGTGTTTTATTTTCTTTTAGTTCATGGGTGAACCATTTTTACCATTGTGTGTTTGTAAAGCCAACCCAAGATCAAGTCATGTTCGATTGAAGTCTGGGTTGCCTCGCTTGAATTCTGTCGTCGCTGTTGTGCCCAACGAAGATTGATGTCTAGCCCCAAGAGATTTTTGGATTATGGGGCTTCAAAAGACTTTCGATGCCGAGATAAGGGGTTGCTAATTGTAAAGCCCCTAGAATGCCTTTGATGCCAAACTTTGGGTGACTCGTGAAGCCCCAAGATAAATCATCTCTTGGCCCATTCAAATGAATCGCTGTGAGCAAGCCCCAAGAGGAGATTATTGATACCAAGCTTCGAGAGATTTCTAAGCCCCAAGTGTCATGTACTTGTTGTTTGCGAGCTTCAAGATGGTGGAATGTGATGACCTTTCAATGTAAAGCCCTAAATTATCTTGGAATCAGCTCGGTATTGAGAGCAGATGTACCGTCGGGTAGAATTCTTGATAGAGATCTCCTTCTTACTCTTACTGGGGAGATGAATAGCCTCATTGTGGTCGGTACCCAAATGGTGGAAAGCTTATGTCAAAAGATGTAGTAATGTCTTGCGGTGCCGTCGAGGTCGCGGATGATAAGGTCTTGTTGTGATAAGGTCCCAAATGGGTATGCTTGCTTGAGTCTTCTCGAGTTGAACTAAAGATGGATCTTCAGATGCAACTAGTGCTTAAGGCGCAAGAGCCACAATTTTGCTTTTGATCTTGGAGAAGGGGGTGCTGAATTGCAGAAACATTGGGATTAACCAAGGCATTTCCGGCTATAACCCTAGAGTTTAGCATATTGAATCTTTTTCTTCTTCCTTCATAATCTTGTTGTAAGTTATAACAAAAATCATCAAATTCATTCATAACTTCGGAGCCCTCCTTTAAAACCAAAATACCTTTTGACGTGAAGTACTAGGAGACCCTTTAAGCTTGGACCACTCCCCTCATTGCATTGCTCGAGTATCATCACCCAAAAAGGTTGTCAATTGTGAAGCCCTAATATTGCCCTTTGCTCGGATTACTGTAATGCCGTAGCCCAAAATATTGCGAATCCCCTTGAGACCTTTGGTGCTAAACTTATTGAGGAAGCTTCCAATGTTTCATATGACTTTGCTGAGGCCATTGTTGGGAGGTGAAGTGAATTGCTTCTTGCTGAGGGAGCCTTTCAAACTTGAGTGTAGCCCCTAGAGTGCCATCACCGATTGTGAGTAGAGCAAAAAAGGCCTATCCTTGATCGGGGGAATAGGCACGGGAACACATGACAAGAAGGCTTCTCGACATTCCCTTTGAAAGACTTTAGGGCTCATTAAACGACGAGAGTAGCAATAGAAACTCTCGTTCTTGAGTCACATAGACCTTAGGGCGTCATCGTTTGTCGAGCAAAGCAAGAGACTTGTCCTCGTGTGAGGGAACAAACATAAGAGGACATGGCAAGAGATACTCCATTTCTCATGAAACCTTTTGACATACTGTAGGGGCACATGCTTGGAGAATCTTGAAAACTGAATTGCATGTTGTTGCTATTTGCTGCCCAAACCAATTGACTTGCTGGGGACTATTTGTGCAACCTCGTACCCACTATCAATCATGAGCTCATTATCGGACGGGCCTTCTATCACATGAGCCCAAACATGCACATTGCAAGAACAATCTCCCAAAACGACCTTTGATTATGCCGTATCTTGTCGAGCCTTTTGCAATTACGAAGTTGACTCGGTGGGGAATTGACTTGCTGAGGAGATTCACTGCATAACTTGTCTTCTTTAGAGGCCGGAGATCTCCATTTCTCTTTCCCTTCTCTCTCTCACTCTCTCATTTTTTTTATGATGCACCCTGATTTTTGCCTAGACTGCCCTTTCGGGTTTTCAATCTGGCGGGCATCTCTTTTGCGTCTTCATTTTGACTCAATTAATAAGGAAGTGTTCATTGACTCTAGCTGAGGATGAGAGACATGTGATTTTGCGGTGGAGACCCTTTTGTCACTAAAGGTGAGTGACATTGACTTGACTAGGGAAGTGGTCCCTAGTATTGACTTCATGTATACTTTTTTTTGAATGACTCACGAAGGCATGTAAGTCATTAAGAGAGAAGAGAAGGAAAGCCCCAATTTGATTGCAAGAAACTGGGAGTATCGCTGAAAGATAAGAAGCCCCTAGACTCGACAAGGAACGTGAAATGATTCCAAATCTAAGAAAGTTGTTCAATCTTGAGGTGATTAATTCATTGGCAAATGACTCGTACAAAGATGTCTTGACAAGCTTGAGATGAAGGCCGATCACCATAACGCAACTAGGGCTAAACATATCTTCTTTGAGACCGGACCCGAATGTTGCCTACGTTCCTCCAGTATAGAGGCTCAGGTCACCGTAGTTTTTGTGGATGCTCCTTTTGTTGTGAGGAATTGTTGCTTCGTCGTGATTGATGTTGCTTCGTCCTTGGAAAATGAAATTGATCTTGTGCACTTCTTTGATTGAGGGGGATTTTTTTTTTTTTTTTTGTGCTCTAACTTTTGCCTAGGTTGTTTTGAAGATTCAGCCTAGCGAGCTTCTTTTTTTTTCTTTTTTTTTTTAATCCCTCTTTGAAACATTGCTTGATTTTTCTCCATGGTTGTTGTTCCACCTTGCTCTGGCACTTAATGTCTTGGATTTGTCGTTGATGTTTTCTCCTTCGTCACGATGTTTAGCCCCTAGGCGTTCAAGTGATGGACTTCGTTCCAAAACTTGTTTAGACATCTTTTCATCATTTTGCCAAGAATTAAATTGAACAACTTGGAAGAGTGTATGAGGACAAGAACGACTTTTATTTGATACTTGACTCAAAATTTAATATGGGACGAGAGAAAACATTAATGCACACTTAAGAGGACTTTGACTTTTTTTTTTTATCCTATTACTAGGTAGAGAAAGAGAAACGGAAATTGCTGTCGTCATCCCCCATGTCGTTGTAGTCTCCTTATGGCATGATCTCTTGTTGAAGCCCCATTTCAAATCTAAGCTTCTTCCTTGATAAGTTGCTCTTCATCCAAGGTAAATTCACCATTGTCGATCAAATCTTGGATGATGTTTCGGAGAAGGAAGCAACATTCGGTAGTGTGGCCGCTATGCTTGTGGTAGTTGCACCATTCACCAAATGCATGATTCTCCGGTATCGTCTTCGGGTTGTACCCTTCCAAAGGCTTAACCTTTCCCCTTGCCACCAAAGTTTCAAGTGTTTCGGCTCGGGTCATTCCTAGGAGAGGAGTGAAAACTCGGTTTTTGGCGGTACTTTTGTGGATTTTGTGGGGAGGGCCACTCGAGCATGCTTTACCGTTGGCCTTTCCTTTGTTGTCGGTGAGCTCTTGCAGATGGGCCTTGAGTTCGGAAATCTCTTCCTTGTGAATTCTCCTCTCGAGATCAAAACGGGCATGCCACAAATCCTCTTTTCGGCGGGCATCCTCGGTAAGTCTATCCATATATTCCCTCATGGCTCTCATTATGTTGAAGAGCCTTTCGTTGGATACGAAAATGTACCCACCATTGTTGTTGTTGCCGTTGGAAGCCATTGGACCTATTAAAAGAGAACGGTTGATCTTAGGATGGTCCCACAAACACTTTTTGAATAAAATAAATTAACCCACAAACAGGAAAAGACTCAACCACATACGGAAAAATGATTTTTTTTTATTTACAAAATTCGGAAGGACGTAGTCCTTTTTGGGGTTCCTAGAAAAATAGTGGAATCGTCACACTACTATATAGACCTTCTCGCGGTCCCATATACTCATCGGATTCCACCACGCTTGTGATACCTACATGTGACGGGATTAAACTAAATTAATGTCATAAAGCATACATGCGGGGACGGATTTTTTATTTTCGTCCATAATAACCACTTGGGGACGGAGTTTTATTTCGTCCATAATAACCACTTGTTTCTTTTGGAAACAGCATGTATGATTTGATGACATTAGTTTAGAGAAATCTCGACACATGAAAACCGACTTGGTCACGGAGTGTTAGATCCTAACTAGAATTGTGTTGGCTTGTGCTCGGATAATGAGAGGCTTAAGGTCACCCCCGGTATGTAGTCGTGAACTACGACACGGGTTTAGGTTTACCGCTTCGAGAGAGTCAAGATCGGGTGGAGCTTGAAACTCTCTAGGACGGGCCTCGACGGATTTGGGGTTATGGACTTGTGCGACTCGATAGTGAGCAATTCATAGAAATATGTGCATGTAGTGTGAGGTCAAGCCAAGTGACAAATATATTTTTTTCAAAGAAATAAAAAACAAAATAAACACATATTTACAACTTTCGAATCACCCGCGTGACCGATAAAATAAACAGAAAGTAAAATCATTCATGTGCAGGCCCGGTGCCCACACACTGTCAAAACTGTTCTGTTTCTGTGCACTGTTCTATTTCTGTTCTGGAAAATGACCCAGAAGTGCGCGCATTTTGGCGCCTACTCGGGAGACGCGCGCGTTAGGTAAACTGGGGCGGAGGCGCCCACTTCTGGGTGAAAACATGGAAGTCAGTGGGTTCAAGGGATTGCCTTGACCCTAAATAATAAAACTTTCCCCTGCAGTAATTGTTAGCACAGAAACATGAAATGGAAGGACAAGAAGGAAGTCGGGCGATTCTGGTACTTGGGGTCGGACGCGCGCGCTTTAGGCCAAGAAGGCCAGAGGCGCGCGCTTCCAACCCTATTTACCAAAATGCCCAGAAAATAGAATAAAAGAACACCAAAAGCAGAAACGCAAGTTTAACCTTCTAAATTGTCCCCACCTATGTTATTAAGGAAACATAAGAAAAACCTAAAGAAATAGCCTATTTTTATATACAAAACCAGAGATTCGGGAAGAGAAGGGTTCGGGGGTTAGATGACGGAGTGGGAAGTACTTAAACACCTACTCCGCCCCGCCTACACAGGTCTTGCTACTATTGGTGTTCTAATGCTAAATGTCCTTTAATAATTTGAGAAAAGTGCTAACAATTACAAGGGAAAGAAAGGGGAAATAAAAGAGAATTGCTTTATTTATTAATTGCTAAAGATTACATGTGACAACTATGCTAGCAATTACATTAATAAATGAAATGGGGAAATTAGAGTAGAGTTGGAATGTAGGGAGATAACCTTAACTAACTTCAATATGTGAAGTAGTCATATTGGTCATGTCCCATTGATGGGGATTGCATACATTGACTAAGAAAAGTAAAATAAAAGAAGAAGAATAAATTACCTTTAGAAAGGAAGAACTTCAAACTTGAACTTGGAGATTGAGTTGTTGTAAAGAAATTGTTGTGTAGAAATTTGTGTAGAGTTTTGTTGCTAAAATTGTCACGCCCCGGAAATCAAAAAATCCATAAGTATAAAATTTACATAATACACATCTCCAAAATTACAAAATACCAAACACGGGCGCGTGAATTCAACTATAAAATCTATACCATCAAGCAACACCTCAACGAGATTATAACTCGGAGACTAGAAACAAACACGGAAGCAAGAATAACTATTAACAAAAATACCCAAAGTGCAACCGTACATACAAAACACTGAACGATTACGAACCCACAATAAAATACATAAAGGCTCCGAAGAGCAACTATCCCAAATGCGGTCAACCTGCTCAGAAGATTCCCGCTACAACGGACCTCACAACGCTACCACTTGCTTTCCTGGGGGGGGGGGTTAAGGAAAAACAATTTGAAACAAGAAACGGGGTGAGATAAAATCTCAGTAAGTTACTAAATGCATCTACATGGCATAATATCATGCAAATCAACGATATAACTGAACAAGTAAATCGCATAACAACAAATGAGAAAGCTCCCTATCGCCAACTGTCCCATTCCAGTTGGAAATAACGACTAACTCATCATGCAGCACATAAGACTGGAATAAACACGTAACAAAGGATACTTAGCCAAGGTTTCACCAAACTGATAGAACAATCGCTGCGCAGCTTCAACCGATCAACCAATCAACAATAGCAGTATAACCACTGAAGAGAGCCTCGGTCAGAACCGACCAATCAATCAATCAACCCATCAAGCCATCTTCATAGTAGCATAAAAGCTGAAGAGAATACCCCCGGTACCGAAACCAATAACCAAATGAAGTGTCACAAGGGACGGGAGACATGCCACAAAGTCATGCTCCAAGTAAAGCTAAAATGCACACAAAGGAGCTAGCTCTTCTCACATCCAAGGCCAATCTGGAGGAGGGTAATAATGGGGCAAAACAATGGTCAACATCACAATGGACTTGGCTGTGCCATCATAATGTTTCGCATCGCCCAAACACACACAAAATACCAGCTGGACTTTCAAGTAAAGGCTAAGTAATAAAATATTAGCACAATAAACAACCATTGATTCCAAAGTAGGGAATCATACCAATTAATCACCATAAAAGATGCAAACGATTACTCAAGAAGAGTTCAACAACAATAGCACAAGGAGTTTCTCATAAAAGAGTCCAACAAAATTGACCATTAAAACATAATGATTCCAAGATAAGGCACGTACCAAATACATCCTAAATGTGATACCCACAAGTTAATCATAAAGAGCACAACCCAAACGGTCGCTCGCAAATGGCACAATGACTAATACCAAAACGACCCTAAACATTTACTCATAAAGATATACTAGGACTATGAACTCAACCATCTCATCACACCTGGAATTCCAAAGTAGGAAATCAGAATGAATACACCTTAAGGTTAATCAATCCGTAAGTACCCAATTGCCAATTCACGCTTTACCTCCGTCCATAACGAACCAATTCTAAACACCCCAAACGATTCCAAAGGTTACCCTTATTAGAACATGATCACGACCTGACTAAACCCTACACTTTGGTGTTCAATAACTACCCTCTAGGTACTATAGGACATTGCCTAAAACCTAGACCAAGTCTTACTCGAAAATCAATTCGATTGGAACAATCCCGAATACATCATAAGATGCCCAAACATTCCCAAACAATACTTGATCAAATTACATAACACCGTTGTTCACAAAGGAATCTATTTTAATTACTAAAGTGTTCCACGGTGCCCAACTAAGTCAACTAGGATAGTACTACGGAACCTAGACCGAGACTACACCTTGATCTTACACCTCAACAATAAGACAATCATTCTGATCTGGAACCATGCGACCAATAGAACCATTGCGTAGTACTCGAAAAGATATTTCCAACGATAGTTTACACGTCTAAAACGGAGTCCGTACGAAGAAGTTATGGTCTCCGGAAGATTGAACGTAAAACGGACAATTTTTATAAAGTTTCGGCCGGACATTATGAAAAATCCCTGTTTTAGCTCCGAATTTCGCTCCTTTCGTTCTAAAACTTAGGAGTACCTATATATACTTCTATCCTAACATTTAAAGACAAGAAAACTCAATTCATGTGCCTCTAAAACCCAAATAATCCCAAAGTTATTAAAGAACATAAAACTAAATTTCACAACACAAACTTAATCACAAATGACCCAATTTTATCACTAGAGTGTACTACAATGTTCACTAAGGTCGACTAGAAGGACACCCAAGACTTAGACCAAAACGCATTCTTCAATCACACAAAATAACAAATGAAAACCTTCAGAGGTACTGTGCGGCCGCCCACTCAGGTATGTGCGGTCGCACAAAAAACCATCCAACAAGAACAAAACCTTTCAGATAGATGTGCGGTCGCCCACCATTATTTGGGCGGTCGCCCAACCCCCCTGGTCTGCCGGAAATTGGGAGGGATGAACTGGGTTCTCCCATTTCTCATATCCATTTCACACATTCTCAAAATCAATACTTCCCACATGAACCCCAAAGTACCCAAACAACAACTAACCAAAAAGGGGACCTTAATAACACCATCCATCAACCAAAACCAAGATCAAATCCCAACATTCAACAAAATCACCATTTTTTAACAAAACCCAAAATAAATTCCAAATAAATTCTGAACTCAACCAAACTTCAAATATAACACATCAAGCATTATATAAACATGATATGAACATTTTAGCATAAAAATGGGGGAAAAGCAACTTACCCGGATTTTCTCAAAGTTGCCGGAACTCGAATATTTTTAGCCCTCTACGATCCTAACGACGATCTAAACAAGTTTCATGTTTTAAGAAATGAGAAATAATGAGAGGAAGAGGAAGAAAATGAAGAGAGAAGTGAGAGAGAATACTTACCCTTTCTTGACAATGGAAGAGAGAGAGAGAAATGAGCTGGGAGTGGAAGGGAGGATGAAAGTGAGGGAGGTGAGGGGAAAAGAGAGAGTAAGTAGGATGATTAGAGAATTTATACATAGACCCCCTCCCCTACACACTAACACAATAATCTTATACTCCCCACTAACAACTAAGACTCAACACTTCTACACTAGCACAAATGACCCAAATAAAATGCTAGTCATAATTTATTATAACACATAAAATGCACACATAAATTATTAATTAAATAATAATTTAAATAAATAATTAAGCAAATAAATAAATAATTATTATTTATTACTAATAAAATAGAGCCTAGTTTTTGGGTCGTGACATTTACTCCCCCATAAAGAAAATTCGACCCGAATTTTAACGAGACTTACCCGAAAGACCAATTAGCTACGGATACGATAGTTCTGCCATTTCTTAAATTCCTCAATTGTCCTATCTAACCCACTACAAGGTAACCTTAAATGATGCTTACGATAACACTACCTCTTGAACCGAATCATTCCATCATTATCTTCATTACTAATCAAAATCCGTACTCAAAATCGAAGAATCCAAATTATTTCCACACATAATTCTCGAGATATCTCAAGCTCGCCTTATTCATAACCTTAACTATACCGCAAATGTACTTCCATTTGTAAATCGCATACTTAGTATTATTCCCCTGAAATTCAAAACATTACCATCTCGAGCTTAATTAGCTTTTAAAATATGAAAGGCTAAAGAAATTTTCCATCCCCATAATATTCACCAAAGGCTATATCTCTAAGGATTCCCATTATAGTGCTATCGCTCTAGGTAGCACCTTAAACTAGTGGTGTAATATAAACCCAAAATTTTAATACAAAATGTCCACTTAAATCTACACCGTAATATCATCGTCATAACACTCTAATCCTTGAAAGCCTAAAATAATTACGAGTACTCAATACTCCGAAAATGATCTAAATTTTATCTTCAAGGGATTTCCTCTAACTCCCTTTTTAGTTAATAATCTGTGCTCATATACCCAAGGAAATCAACAAACCTCAAATCTTCAATAGCTAACCCAAGTTAGTCTTTCACGCATACATTTATTAACCTAATGATACTTAGGCTCAATAGTACTACCATCAAAATAAGCCAATTAGCTAGTAACGTTCCGACTGACCCAATACCAAATCATGATATTCCTTAATTATGCCCAAGTATTGATACTCAACTTTCTTCACATACCCTTGATCCAATTCGGGAAACGCCACCAAGAAGGGATTTAGAACCATAGAACCACCATCTAACCAAAATTTCAAAATGCCTTTAACATAGATTGAGAAATTATTACTCTCCCAAATTGTACTTAGTCCTTTCTAACTTAACACGCTTATCACCATTAATGATCATAACTCCCACTACAACTCATCATCCATAACAAATCGCACACCTCTCCATACTAATCCATTCCGATACATTCACGGAGAGGTACTAAAAGTGACCAAAATTTTCCTCAAGAGATTCTCATTGAATCCTCAACTCCTATAACCCAACCGATACAATATGGATATTGATCTAAATATTAGCATTACAACCTTGTACCACAACAACCCAATTTAACTCAAGTTCCCTATCGATCAAGCGACATATTGCCCCCAATATAAATTATACCCAAGACTTCAACATTAGTATTGCCAACTGAATAAGCTAAATTCCCAGCACAACCTTACAATAAAGATTTCTGATTTTCAACATAGAACCTGGACATTATATATACTTAGTATGCTCCTAAACAAGTCAAACACACTAATATAGAATTATTCCCCACCTGTCGATGGCACCAAAGAAATTCGAGACACCTTGAAAGCTGGGCCATACTACTTAACTCGTCAATATCCTGTATAGGTGACATAACCAATTCACCTTACCTCAATCAGTAGAAATCACGAAATTTCGTACTCGAGAATACACCTCAACATAAATCACTTAATAAGAACAAACATACGAACATAGCACAAGACATTTCCACTTTACGAGATAGGTACGTCCAAGCCTTCAAAACTCGCACTCTCGATTCCCAAGCCAACTAACCCCAATGGAACCAACACTATTGACACCAATCCTATACTTGATATACCACAAGAGAAGAAACACTCGACGTCAATACCACGACTCATAACTCAACCAACTTCTACCTTAACCTCATACTTTCAAGAAAACTTAGTTTCTAAACCACTCAAAATCATAACACCCAAGTATTGAAACCTATTCAATATCAGAGTTCTTATTCTCCTTCAAGATCTAAAACCATGGCTCTGATACCAACTGTCACACCCCGGAAATCAAAAAAATCCATAAGTATAAAATTTACATAATACACATCTCCAAAATTACAAAATACCAAACACGGGCGCGTGAATTCAACTATAAAATCTATACCATCAAGCAACACCTCAACGAGATTATAACTCGGAGACTAGAAACAAACGCGGAAGCAAGAATAACTATTAACAAAAGTACCCAAAGTGCAACCGTATATACAAAACACTGAACGACTACGAACCCTAAATAAAATACATAAAGGCTCCGAAGAGCAACTATCCCAAATTCGGTCAACCTGCTCAGAAGATTCCCGCTACAACGGACCTCACAACGCTACCACTTGCTTTCCTGGGGGGGGGGTTAAGGAAAAACAATTTGAAACAAGAAACGGGGTGAGATAAAATCTCAGTAAGTTACTAAATGCATCTACATGGCATAATATCATGCAAATCAACGATATAACTGAACAAGTAAATCGCATAACAACAAATGAGAAAGCTCCCTATCGCCAACTGTCCCATTCCTGTTGGAAATAACGACTAACTCATCATGCAGCACATAAGACTGGAATAAACACGTAACAAAGGATACTTAGCCAAGGTTTCACCAAACTGATAGAACAATCGCTGCGCAGCTTCAACCGATCAACCAATCAACAATAGCAGTATAACCACTGAAGAGAGCCCCGGTCAGAACCGACCAATCAATCAATCAACCCATCAAGCCATCTTCATAGTAGCGTAAAAGCTGAAGAGAATACCCCCGGTACCGGAACCAATAACCAAATGAAGTGTCACAAGGGACGGGAGACATGCCACAAAGTCATGCTCTAAGTAAAGCTAAAATGCACACAAAGGAGCTAGCTCTTCTCACATCCAAGGCCAATCTGGAGGAGGGTAATAATGGGGCAAAACAATGGTCAACATCACAATGGACTTGGCTGTGCCATCATAATGTTTCGCATCGCCCAAACACACACAAAATACCAGCTGGACTTTCAAGTAAAGGCTAAGTAATAAAATACTAGCACAATAAACAACCATTGATTCCAAAGTAGGGAATCATACCAATTAATCACCATAAATGAGGCAAACGATTACTCAGGAAGAGTTCAACAACAATAGCATAAGGAGTTTCTCATAAAAGAGTCCAACAACATTGACCATTAAAACATAATGATTCTAAGATAAGGCACGTACCAAATACATCCTAAATGTGATACCCACAAGTTAATCATAAAGAGCACAACCCAAACGGTCGCTCGCAAATGGCACAATGACTAATACCAAAACGACCCTAAACATTTACTCATAAAGATATACTAGGACTATGAACTCAACCATCTCATCACACCTGGAATTCCAAAGTAGGAAATCAGAATGAATACACCTTAAGGTTAATCAATCCGTAAGTACCCAATTGCCAATTCACGCTTTACCTCCGTCCATAACGAACCAATTCTAAACACCCCAAACGAATCCAAAGGTTACCCTTATTAGAACATGATCACGACCGGACTAAACCCTACACTTTGGTGTTCAATAACCACCCTCTAGGTACTATAGGACATCGCCTAAAACCTAGACCAAGTCTTACTCGAAAATCAATTCGATTGGAACAATCCCGAATACATCATAAGATGCCCAAACATTCCCAAACAATACTTGATCAAATTACATAACACCGTTGTTCACAAAGGAACCAATTTTAATTACTAAAGTGTTCCACGGTGCCCAACTAAGTCAACTAGGATAGTACTACGGAACCTAGACCGAGACTACACCTTGATCTTAAACCTCAATAATAAGACAACCATTCTTATCTAGAACCATGCGTCCAATAGAACCATTACGTAGTACTCGAAAATAGCTTTCCAACGATAGTTTACACGTCTAAAACGGAGTCCGTACGAAGAAGTTATGGTCTCCGGAAGATTGAACGTAAAACGGACAATTTTTATAAAGTTTCGGCCGGACATTATGAAAAATCTCTGTTTTAGCTCCGAATTTCGCTCCTTTCGTTCAAAAACTTAGGAGTACCTATATATACTTCTATCCTAACATTTAAAGACAAGAAAACTCAATTCATGTGCCTCTAAAACCCAAATAATCCCAAAGTTATTAAAGAACATAAAACTAAATTTCACAACACAAACTTAAACACAAATGACCCAATTCTATCACTAGAGTGTACTACAATGTTCACTAAGGTCGACTAGAAGGACACCCAAGACTTAGACCAAAACGCATTCTTCAATCACACAAAATAACAAATGAAAACCTTCAGAGGTACTGTGCGGCCGCCCACTCGGGTATGTGCGGTCGCACAAAAAGCCATCCAACAAGAACAAAACCTTTCAGATAGATGTGCGGTCGCCCACCATTATTTGGGCGGTCGCCCAACCCCCCCTGGTCTGCCGGAAATCGGGAGGGATGAACTGGGTTCTCCCATTTCTCATACCCATTTCACACATTCTCAAAATCAATACTTCCCACATGAACCCTAAAGTACCCAAACAACAACTAACCAAAAAGGGGACCTTAATAACACCATCCATCAACCAAAACCAAGATCAAATCCCAACATTCAACAAAATCACCATTTTTAATCAAAACCCAAAATAAATTTCAAATAAATTCTACACTCAACCAAACTTCAAATATAACACATCAAGCATTATATAAACATGATATGAACATTTTAGCATAAAAATGGGGGAAAAGCAACTTACCCGGATTTTCTCAAAGTTGCCGGAACTCGAATATTTTTAGCCCTCTACGATCCTAACGACGATCTAAACAAGTTTCATGTTTTAAGAAATGAGAAATAATGAGAGGAAGAGGAAGAAAATGAAGAGAGAAGTGAGAGAGAAAACTTACCCTTTCTTGACAATGGAAGAGAGAGAGAGAAATGAGCTGGGAGTGGAAGGGAGGATGAAAGTGAGGGAGGTGAGGGGAAAAGAGAGAGTAAGTAGGATGATTAGAGAATTTACACATAGACCCCCTCCCCTACACACTAACACAATAATCTTATACTCCCAACTAACAACTAAGACTCAACACTTCTACACTAGCACAAATGACCCAAATAAAATGCTAGTCATAATTTATTATAACACATAAAATGCACACATAAATTATTAATTAAATAATAATTTAAATAAATAATTAAGCAAATAAATAAATAATAATTATTTATTACTAATAAAATAGAGCCTAGTTTTCGGGTCGTGACAAAAACTCTTATTGGGAGAATTTGTGTATAGTAAAAGTGTAAAGAAAGTTGAAGTCCTTTTCTAAGGTAGAAATGAGAGGTTTAAATAGGTAGAAAAGAGAGGAAATTATGGTCAAAAAATAAAGAAAATCAAATAATAAAGATAAAATCAAATAATAATAAAAAGAAACATTTTGTTTTAAAGAAATGGCAAGAATAATGGGATTGGGAGTTATGGAATAAAGGGGGGATGAACTTGGATGTAAAAAGAGGTCTTTTTGTATCAAGAAGAGATGTTGTAAATAAGAAAAGGGAGGGAAAAATGGTGCAATCCGTTACTGCCAAAGAGGGAAGCGCGCGAGTCCCGCATTAGAATCGAGACGCGCGCGTGGCTCACTGGCAGTGTCGGAGGCGCCCGCGGGTAAAAATGACAGAATGACATAAATGACTCTAAAGTTAATTCTGTTATGCAGTTTAGTCCAAAACTAACGGAATTAGTTAGGAACTTAACCGAAGTAACAAAAATAAACAAAAATAAGTTAAATAAAAATACTATGTATGCAATCGGGGTGAGAGGTCCAAGGCGGGGTGTCTACATTTAGGATTAATTAAAAAAAAATTAAGTAAACTTGAAGAGATAATTAATTGCCCATTGCATGATTGCTCCGTCTTGCTCCGTCTTGTCCCTTCCTCGCATATTGTTTGCTGTATGATGTTAATTAAAGTTATTCTTTGCTTATTAGTTAATAAAAAATGGCCAAACAAATAACGAGAGACCCGTTAAGCCTTCGGATTAGTTTCCTAAGCCTCCATTAAGTTTTTAGGATTAGCCTCCTAAGTCCCCGTTAAGCCCTTAGGGTTAGCCTCCAAAGTCCCGGCTAAGCCCTTAGGATTAGCCTCCTAAGTCCCCGTTAAGCCCTTAGGGTTAGCCTCCTAAGTCCCCGTTAAGACCTTAGGATTAATCTCCTAAGTCCCCATTAAGCCCTAAGGATTAGCCTCCTAAGTCCCCGTTCAGCCCTTAGGATTAGCCTCCTAAGTCCCCGTTAAGGTTAAGCCCTTAGGATTAGCCTCCTAAGTCCCCGTTAAGCCCTTGGGATTAGCCTCCTAAGTCCCCGTTAAGACCTTAGGATTAATCTCCTAAGTCCCCATTAAGCCCTTAGGATTAGCCTCCTAAGTCCCCGTTAAACCCTTAGGATTAGCCTCCTAAGTCCCCGTTAAGGTTAAACCCTTAGGGTTAGCCTCCTAAGTCCCTGTTAAGCCCTTAGGATTAGCCTCCTAAGTCCCCGTTAAGCCCATAGGATTAGCCTCTTAACTGCCCGCTAAGCCCTTTTGATTAGCCTCCTAAGTCTCCGTTGAGACCTTAGGATTAGCCTCCTAAGTACCCATTCATCCAAATAAGAGTTTTGGGTTTAATGCCCATTCATTTTCCTTGTCCTTTTTCTCCAACAATAGTGAGTAGTGTGAGCCTCTCATCACGTGGGACCCCCTCCTCCGAGGTGAGGGGAACGTAGGCATCTTCGGCCAGGTCAATTCTTATTTCAAAAAAAAAAAAAGAATTCAAAAAAAAAAATGTTTCACAAAAGGATGTGTTAATCTTCATTTCAAACAAAGGATTTAAAAAAAATAGTATGTGTGAGTCTTTCGCTCAAAACAAATGTGTGTTTTTCCAAAAAGGAGTGGAGACCAAGTTTTCTTAAAATAAAAGATCATATTTTTCTTAAAAAGGTCAATCCGCTAATGAAGCGTCCTTCTCAAATCCCGGTTATAATTTCACCTTGAGGTTTAATATGCAAAATTCCTTTGCGGTTTTGTCCATTAGAAACATTTACCAAGGAACACACATCTGAATTGGCGTCTGAGACAACCGTCCACACGAACAACAAGATCAAACAATTGGAACACCGTTTACAAGAAGAGGCCGTTGCTTCGGAAGCCCAAAAGCAGCTACATCATATGGAGATCTGTACCTTCGTCGAGTGCCACGCACGAAGGCTACGCACCTTGAAGGGACATCACCAAAAGGAGATAGCCAAAGCAAACTCTCAACTCACCCTAATGAGCAGACGACTCCGGCAACTACAAAACCAAGTCAATCGGAGACCTCATGACACATTTCCCGTGGAAGACGTGGAACATGCCGCCGACAACCCCTCCAACAATTGATGAAGAAAATGGACCATCATGCTTCATAAAAGCCCATCCGAAAAAAAAAAAAAAAAGATAGAGTCTCCCAGCCTCGTAGGATCTAGACTGTCACCAAATTTCGTCCCGGACTGTGTCTTTTTATTTTTATAAAGGTCCACACTTGGACATGTATGTATAAAGTTAACCTAAATAAAATAGTCATTTTCATTCTCTTCTCTCTAGACTTGAGACATTGTTTGCAATATACATTACTCTTGAAATTGCCTTGCTTGTTATTATCAATTGATTGCTACGTCCCTAAAATGATGAATTGACTTCTAAGCATACTAGTCAATGACCACTCATTAAAGACGAATGGACCTAACACAAATGAAAAATGCCCAATGAAAACAATTAATGTTGATGTGAATAAAAGTTATGATCAATTGACATGAAGAAACCATTAATGGCAAGTCTTCCTTCATACACATATCCGATATACATTTCTCGATACACAACTCGATACACCTTTCCTATACAAATTCTTGATGAACATCAAAGGTATCTCAAGACAATGAAAAATCAAGGATTTTGTTGCTCAACCACCAAGATCCAATTGTGATCGCACGTGCGCAACCAAGCAAGGGACTTCATGTGTCCCTCAAAGAGGACGAAAGCAAGACATAGTGGATGTCCTACCGAAGAGCTACAAAAGGCCATTACTCAAAGATATCAAGTTGGGGCAAATATTTCCCTACTTCCCCTCCAAAAAAAATAGAGAGATCACAAAAAAGAAGACCGCTAGGTTGAAAACCTGAAAGGGCGGCCTAGGAAAAATAAAGGCTGTGCACAAAGAAAAATAGGAAAAAGAGAAGGGGCTAACTCTGAGAGCCCATCACATCAAAAAGAACAAAACAAGTCCATGATAAGCGAGCCCACCTCAAAAGGCCCAAGGAATCCAAGCTCGGAGTTCACTCCAAAAGAAAGGAGTTCATCTAAAAAGGTTCATCTCAAGGAGTAAACCTCGAAGGGTTCATCTCAAAAGGTTCAAAAGAAAGGAGTTCACTTCCAAAAAGGCTCACCTCATAAGGAGCTCACTTCAAAAGGCTCACCTCCAAAGGTCCACCTCAAAGGGAGTTCACCAAAAAAAAGGGTTCGCCTCAAAAGGTCCGAGAAGAAACTTGATCTACATCAACAAAGCAACAACATCCATCAAAAGAAAGTCAACTTCAGCAAAGGCGGTATATCGCCGAACTACGGCGACCTGAGCTCCTAAAACTGAGGGGAACGTAGGAAACCTTTGGATCTGGTCATAACATAAAATAAAACCATCAAACCTTAGTCCTCTCAACATGACCAAGTTTCTTCCCTCGGTCCCATCAATGACCGCTTTCCCAGATGCACCTTCTTTGGTCACATTAAGGACCGATCTCCCCCAAACACATTCTTCTTCCGATCTTGCCATTGATCGAATCATAGTCTCAATTGATCACAACATTTATACATGATAAAGCTAATTTCTTGTTATAATCTTGACTTAATAATAAACATGGTCCATTCGAGCAATCATTTTGATTTTAACTAAGGCAAATTTTAAATGTCTCGATAAGTCTTCTTTTCTTCATCTTAGAAAGAGCTAAACATTTACTCCCTCCGCTTCATGTGAATTGAGACTTATTTCCCTTTTCGTCTGTTTCACCTCAATTGAGACTGCCTAAAATAGAAAACTTTTTAATATTTTATATTCACCCAACCCCACCCATTTAACCCCACTAATTCTCTCTCTTCATTTTCCACCACTCATTTTATCCAACCAACACTACTATTTACCCCACTCATTCTCTCTCTTCATTTTCCACCACACATTCACTACTTTCTCTTAATTATTGTGCCCTTTTTTTGTCTCAATTCACATGAAACGGAGGGAGTATATTCTATCAAGCAAGGGCTTCCCTCCATTATATTCCATAATGCTCAAAGACCTCACCAGAAGAAAAGGACTCTCTCCCGAAAATGCCCTTGCATGTTTCCTCTAAGAAAAATACTTTAAGTACCCGTTCCATCGAGTCAGCTGGATCACTCATAAAATAAAGAAAGACACAAAAAAAAAGTAGCCCTCTAGGTTGAAAATCAGCAAGGGCGGCCTAGGCAAAAAACAGGGTGTGCCATAAAAGACGCAAAAGAGATGCCCGTTAGGTTAAAAACCCGTAAGGGCGGCCTAGGCAAAAGAAATGGTGCGTCATGAAAAAGGGATGGGTTCCTAACATCACCTCAATGGTCAAAAGACAAAATCGGGGCTACCCTAACATCGATGACAACAATGACATCGGGGCTACCCCAACATCGATGACAACAATGAAATTGGGGATATCCCAACATCGACAACAACAAAGAAATTGAGGCTATCCCTACAACGAATGCATTAGGATTGTTCCTACATCCACGACAAAAAGGTTCCCTACTCCCGATCACTCCTAAGAAATGGACAAAGCTCAAAAGGACTTTATGCATGGCAAATCTGGAAGTTAAGTTAAAATCAAAATTTGACTAAAATGCTTCGTTAAAAGATTTTCCTTTAAAATAAGAATTTCCAATCTGCCTCTTTGGCATCATTTTTGAAAGACAACGTTTCAAGAAAAAAGCTTTTGATTTCCATTTCAAAATTGCTTCTCAAAGTCATAGACTATTTTGTCCACAAACATGTCTTGTAAATTTCCCCTAGGATCTCTTTCCCGGTCTCAAAAAAATGTGTCTTACCTTTAAAAGGCCCGGTTAGGTCCCGTCACCTTTAAGATAAAGTTAATTCTCTTGGAAATCGGGTGGATCACCTCTTCCATTCAATCCCGTTAAAACTCTTAGGATTGGTCCCCTAAGAATCCACCTTCCGGGTAGGCTCCCGTGACAAAAAAGTCCAAGATTAAGTCCACCTTCTAGGTAGGCTCCCGTGACAAAAAGTCCAAGATTAAGTCCACCTTCTGGGTAGGCTCCCGTGACAAAAAAGTCCAAGATTAAGTCCACCTTCTGGGTAGGCTCCCATGACAAAAAGTCTAAGATTAAAGTCCACCTTCCGGGTAGACTCACGTGACAAAAAAGTCCAAGATTAAGTCCACTTTCCGGGTAGGATCCCGTGACAAAAAAAGTCCAAGATTAAGTCCACCTTCTGGGTAGGCTCCCGTGAAAAAAAAATCCAAGATTAAGTCCACCTTCCGGGTAGGCTCCCGTGACAAAAAATTCCAAGATTAAGTTCACCTTCCGGGCAGACCCCCGCGAGAGAAAAGGTCTAGGATAGGATAGAAGAGATCCACCTTTCGGGTAGACCCCCGCGAGAGAAAAAGTCATTCATTTGACAAAAGCGGTCAAATCAAATTCCCCAGCAGTCCGAAGCGATATAAGTCAAGTCTTTTAGTCAACCATCCCGTAGCATAGAGTTGACCAAGTCCAATCTTTGACCAAGGAGGTCAAACCAGATTCCCCGGTAGTCTGAAGCGACATAAGTCTAGTCTTTTAGTTAACTATCCCATAGCGTAGAGTTGACCAAGTCCAAGCTTGACCAAGGCGGTCAAACCAGATTCCCCGGCAGTCCGAAGCGACAAAAGTCCACAGTCTTTTAGTCAACCATCCCGTAGCGTAGAGTTGACCAAGTCCATGCTTTGACCAAGGTAATCAAACCAGATTCCCCAGCAGTCCGAAGCGACATAAGTCCAGTCTTTTAGTCAACCATCCCATAGCGTAGAGTTGACCAAGTCCAAGCTTTGACCAAGGCGGTTAAACCAGATTCCCCGGCAGTCTGAAGCGACATAAGTCTAGTGTTTTAGTCAACCATCCCGTAGTATAGAGTTGACCAAGTCCAAGCTTTGACCAAGGTGGTCAAACCCGGTAGTCTGAAGCGACATTAGTCCAGTCTTTTAGTCAACCATCCCGTAGCGTAGAGTTGACCAAGTCCAAGCTTTGACCTAGGCGGTCATGTTAGGTTTCTAAGATCATGTGCAGTGGAATAAAGCATTAAAATTTTCATGAAACCCAAAGCCCATAGATCCATTCATGTGATTAAATCCAATACTGCATAATGAATACTAGAATACTAACCCTTGATGCCTTTGTTTAATAACCTTGATTCTTGGTGGAGATTCGAAACTTGATCACGAAAAATAGCAGGAGCATGAACTTTGGAGGTGATAAGTTTCACCCTCTATTAGTATCCACACCACGAACGAATATCAAAGAACTTTTTGATCTTGGTTGCTAGACCAAAAGGCTATATGAATTTATGAATTCTTGATCTTTGATTCTCAATCTTTGATCAAGAATATTGTTTCTCCATACAACTAGTTTTCATATGCTTATTGGCTGGTGAAAAAATATTTATATAGGTCCTAGTCCTTAACCCTTAAGGACCTAGGAAACCTAAATCCCGTCACCCAATTAAGTTGCAAACTTTCTGTCCAAGCACCTCTGGCACGGTCGTGCCCTATAATTGGCACGGTCGTGCCAATTGGTGTGCGCCTGCCTTCCCAGCTGCTGGTTAATGGCACGGCCGTGCTTTATATTCGGCACAGCCATGCTGAATGGAGCAGTCGTGCTTCATATCTGGCACAATCGTGCCAGACCAGAAATCTGTCCTTTTTGCCTTTTATTAATTCGTTCTAATTGTGTGTGACCCTATAGGATTACACTAAGTTGGTAATGGGTTAAAAAATAAACCCATAAGATATGATTAGATTCTAGCAAACCATCATACCTACCCAAATAGTGTAACTATATACAAGTTCGTATTCCTCATAGAACATGTCACAATCCCTTTGTCCACGATGTCATTAAACACAAGTCATGGTCATCAAGTCAACTTGTATTTGTTCAATACTTTTTCGATCCTGAATATGTTGATAATCCAATAACATTGATCCAATCAATTCACTTGAGTTTGGCCAAATATTTCATCAACATCATTCTACGAGGGGCCCAAGCTTGACATCTCTCCAAAGAGGGACAAATCCATTTAGCTTATTATTCTTCCCTACGTGAATACGATTATGCCAATTATACCCTTTATAACTTCTTGGTTAAAGGTAGCGTTTGAATATGTCAAACATAAGAGTTAAACACCTAGTTGGTCCTTAACCTATTGATTTGTTTTCCTTTTGATCCTTAACCTATTTTGGTTTTCCTTTTGGTCCTTGATGTACCTAGGTGCAGGATAAAGTGGTCCTTAACCTATTTTGGTTTTCCTTTTGGTCCTTGATGTACCTAGTTGCAAGATAAAGTGGTCCTTAACCTATTTTAGTTTTCCTTTTGGTCCTTGATGTACCTATTTGCCGGACAAAGTGGTCCTTAAAATCGTCGACATGGATTGTTGACCGAAAGGAAAACCGAAATAGGTCAAGGACCACTTTGTCCTGCAAATAGGTACATCAAGGACCAAAAGGAAAACCAAAATAGGTTAAGGACCAAAAGGAAAACAACTCAATAGGTTAAGGACCAAATAGGTTCTTAACTCGTCAAACATAATGTTCATCAAGTGGACGACTATAATAACTTCATGTCTAAGAATTCAAATGACATAACTAATATGAGATCTATATATGACATTGACCATGACATAAATCTCATAGAGCGGGTCATGTCAAGTACCTTGTTCTCCAATAAGTACCCATAAGTCTAACATGATCATCCCATGAACATTTAGACTTATACTAGTGATTCATAAGTACTAGGGACGGAGATTATTATTAGTAAACATGAAAAACAATAATAATCAAAACATCTCTTTATTAATATGAATAAAATGATAACATACAGAATGTTTAAATAAACATGCCTAGGGCACCAACACTATCAATCTCCCACTTGCCCTAAGCCCAATCTCCCATGTATCTAATACCCATGGACCTAACATGACCATCATGTTTAGCTTGTGAAAGTCCCTTTGTTAGCGGGTCCGCTACGTTATCATCAGTTGGTACTCTGCATATATTTACGTCTCCCCTATCAACGATCTCTCAAATGATATGAAAACGCCTGAGTATGTGTTTGGATATCTGATGTGCCCTTGGTTCCATTGCTTGAGCAATAGCACCATTATTATCACAATAAAGGTCTATTGGATTAGCAATACAAAGAACCACTTCAAGTTCACCAATGAACTTCTTAATCTAAACAGCTTCCTTTGCAGCATCCGATGCAGCAATATACTCAGCTTCAGTTTTAGAATCAGCGACTTCACTTTGCTTAGAGCTCTTCCAGCTTACAGCTCCACCATTCAACATAAACACAAAACCCGACTGCGATCTACTATCATCTTTATCGGTTTGGAAGCTTGCATCCGTGTAACCATTTATAAATAGATCATCTTCCATACCTCCATAGATCAAAAACGAATCTTTAGTTCTTCGCAACTACTTAAGAATTGCTTTAACAGCCATCCAGTGACTCACACCTGGGTTGGATTGATATCTACTCGTCATGCTCAAAGCATAAGATACATCCGGCCTAGTACATATCATGTCATACATGATGGATCCAATTGCTGAAGCATATGGAATCTCACTCATTTTCTCACGCTCATATTTTGTCTTAGGACATTGAGTCTTGCTTAGAGAAACTCCATGTAATCCGTTTGCTGAAGCGGGATCCGTTTATTGAATGCGGGATCCGTTTGTTAAGGCAGGATCCGTTTGCTGAAGCGGGATCCGTTTGCTAAGGCGGGATCCGTTTACTAGAGGCGGGATCCGTTTATTAAGGTGGGATCCGTTTGCTGATGTGGGATCCGTTTGCTAAGGCGGGATCCATTTGCTAAGGCGGGATCCGTTTGCTGATGCGGGACCCATTTGCTGATGCGGGATCCGTTTACTGAAGCGGGATCCGTTTGCTGATGCGAGATCCTTTTGCTAAGGCGGGATCCATTTGCTGATGCGGGATCCGTTTTGCTGGTGCGGGATCCGTTTGCTGATGGCGGGATCCGAGGCTCCGTCTGCCTATATGTAATATTGTTGTGTTGCTTGATGGAAAGGTGGTGATTTTGCGGCTCACCATGGACCGAGTTGTTGTCATTGAACTTTAATTGTTTAACTCTGTAGGATGCAGGCGTAGTTGACGGCGGATCACTTTCTACTGGGGATGAAGTGCCTTGAGTTACAGATGCTGTTGACCTTGTGGTGGTACCTGTTTAGTGTGTGCTTGGCAGGTATATGTGTTTGTGCAAGAAGATGCAAGAAGTGTGAAATGAAGAGAGAAATTGTGCTCGCGGTGCAATGTGATTTGAAAGCAGTTTTTCATGAGAGAGAGTTTTTGTAAGAATGGAGAAAGTGATTTTGTGTGCGGTGTGATTTGAGGAAAGTCTTGGATGTATTCATACATTCACTTACCATTTCCGCTTGAAGGATGTTGATGCTTTTGATGAAGAATGTCCATGCTTTGGATGGAGAATGATGATGTTGGTGATGATGAATTGTTCTTGCCTTTGATGGAGTGTTGGCGAGATGGTATTCTGGGTGATGGGTTGGTCGTGCCAAAAGGCTGCCTACGTATCCCTTGAAGAGAATCAGACCAGCGTAGTTCAAGGATGATGGAGAATGCTGGAGGAGAAGCTAGGAGCAAAGCAAAGTAAAGCACATACTTTTGCACATAGAAGGAGAAAAAGAAAAAGAAAAATCTTTTCTTTTTTTTCTTTTTTTTTTATTAGAAGGGAAAGAATATGCACACATGTGAGATTTTTTTTTTTTTTTTTTCGTGGGTGAACCATTTTAACCATTGTGTGTTTGTAAAGCCAACCCAAGATCAAGTCGTGTTCAATCGAAGTCCGGATTGCCTTGTTGAATTCTGTCGTTGTTGCCGTGGTGTCCAACGAAATTGATGTCTAGCCCCAAGAGATTTGTCAATTATGGGGCTCCCAAAAGGCATTTGATGCCAAGATAAGGGGTTGCTGATTGTAAAGCCCCTTTTGATGCCAAACTTTTATGTGGCTTGCATAGCCCCAATATGAATCAACTCTTGACCTTTTCAAATAAATCGCCTTTTGTTGTTGATGTGAGCAAGATCCAAGAGAAGGTTATTGATACCAAGATTCGAGAGGTTACTAAGCCCCAAGTGTCATGGGCTTGTTGACGGCGGGATGTGAAGACCTTTCGGTGTGAAGCCCCAACTTATCCTGGCATTGTATTGAGAGCGGATGCACCATTGGATAGAACTCATGAAAGTGATCTCGCTCTTACTCTTGTAGGGGAGATGAATTGCCTCGTTGTGGTTGGCACCCAAGTGGTGGAAGGCCCATGTTGAGAATGCATTAGGGTCTTTAGGAAATGTCTCATGGAAGATGGTGATGTTGTTGCAGATGATAAGGTCTTGGTGTAATAAAGTCTCGAACGGTATGTTTGCTTTAGTCTTCTTGAGTTGAACCGACGGCGGATCTTCGGATGCAGCCTGTGCTTTTGATCTTGGAGAAGGGGGTGCTGTATTGCAGAAACATTGGGATTGGCCGTAACCCTGCTTATAGAGTTAACATATTGGCATTGCCCGCTATAACTCAGCCAGGTGAGTCTAGCATATTGAATCTTTTTCCTTTTCTCTAAGACTTCCTTCATAATCTCGCTGTGAGTTCTAACAAGAATCATCAAATTCATTCATATCATCGGAGCCTTCATTTAAAACTAAGGGGCCTTTTGACTGGAAGTGTTGAGAGACCTTTGAAGCTTGATCCCTTTCATGGAGACTACTCCCAAATTGCGTTGCTCGAGTATTGTTGCCCAAAAGACTGTCGGTCGTGAAGCCCCAATATTGCCATTTGCTTGAATTACTGTAAAGCCATGGCCCAAAAGATTTGTAGATTGCGAAGCCCCTTGAGACCTTTCAGTGTGAAGCTTCAAATGTTGCTGGGGACATTGAAGTGATTTGCTTCTTGCTGAGGGAGCCTTTAAGACTTGACCGTAGCCCCTAGAGTACCATCATTTATTGCGAGAAAGGTCCATCCTTGATTGGGGGAACGAGCACGGGCACACATCACAAGAGGGATTTTTGACATCCCTTTTGAGAGACTTTATGGATAGTCTCACACATCTTTCTCGAGCATAGCCCCTAGGGCTTATTGATTGTCAAATGAAGCAAAAGAAGCCCTTGTTCTTGAGTCACATAGCCCCTAGGGTGTCACCATTTGTTGAGCAAAGAAAGAGTGACTCATCCTCGTGCGAGGGAACAAACATGAGAGAACATGGCAAGAGCTACTCCATTTCCCGGGAGCCTTTCAGCGTACTTTAGAAGCACATACTTGAAGAAGTTTTGAAAACTAAGACACATGTTCTTGCTATTTGCTGCCCAAGCCAATTGACTATCTAGGGATTATTTGTGCAACCTCGTGCCCTTTTATGATTGGCTCGTTCTCGGATGGGTCTTGGTTACCACGGGCCTTCTTTTCATGAACCCAAAAAATGCACACTGCTGGAGAATGATGCCAATAACCCAAGACAACCTTTGATGGTGCCATATCATGTCGAGCCTTTTGCAATCCCAAAGTTGACTCGGTGGGGAATTGACTTGCTGAGGAGATCCAATGTAGAGCTCGTGTAGTTGTATTCTTTAGAGGCTGGAGATCTCCATTTCTCTTTCCCTTCTCTCTCTCACTCTCTCATTTTTTTATGACGCACCCTATTTTTTGCCTAGACCGCCCTTTCGGGTTTTCAATCTAGCGGGCATCTCTTTTGCGTCTTCATTTTTTTTTTTGACTCAATTGATGAGGAAGTGTGCATTGACTCTAGATGAGGATGAGAGACATGTGATTTTGCGGTGAGGACCTTTTGTCACTAATGATGAGTGACATTGACTTGGTTAGGGAAGTAGCCCCTAGTATTGACTTTGTATATATTTGTTAAATGACTCACAAAGGCATGTAAGTCATTAAGAGAGAAGAGAAGGAAAGCCCCAATTTGATTGCAAGAAATTGGGAGTATGCAGAAAGAATAGAAGCCCTAGACTCAACAAGGAACGGAAAGTGATTCCAAATCTAGGAAAGTTGTTCAATCTTGAGGTGATTAATTCATTGGCAAATGACTCGTACAAAGATATCTTGACAAGTTCGAGATGAAGGCCGATCACCATAACGCGCTAGGGCTAAGCATATATTCTTTCTTCCATGAGACCGGACCCGCAGGTTGCCTACGTTCCTCCAGTGTAGAGGCTCAGGTCAACGTAGTTCTTGTTGATGCTCCATTCGCAGTGATGGTTGTTGCTTCGTCCTTCATCGGTGGAATGATGTTGATCTTGTATTTCTTTGATTGAGGGGGATTTTTTTTTTTTTGTGCTCTAACTTTTGCATAGGTTGATTTGAGGATTTCAACCTAGCGAGGTTTTTTTTTTTTTTTTTTTATCCCCTTTTGAAAACTTTGCTTCATCATTTTGCCAAGAATTAAATTGAACAACTTGGAAGAGTGTAAGAACGACTTTAATTTGATAATTGACTGGAACATTCACACAAGTGGGACGAAAGAAAACTTTAATGCACACTTAAGAGGACTTTTGACTCTTTCTTTCTTTTTTTTTTTTTTTTTTTTTTTATATATCCTATTTCTAGGTAGAGAAAGAGAAACGGAGATTGTTGCTGTAGTCCCCATTGTCGTTGTAGCCTTCCTTGCGGCATGATCTCTTGTTGAGGCCCCATTTCAAATCTGAGCCCCTTCCTTGATGAGTTCTTGCATGTTGCCATTCTCTAACTGTTGTTCTTCAACCACGGTAAACTCACCATTGTCAATCAAGTCTTGGATGATGTTGCGGATGGAAAAGCAATCCTCGGTGAGGTGACCGCTGCATAGGTGATAGTCACACCACTTGTGGTGGGTATGGTTGCGACGCAATGGTTGTGGTTGCTTGTACCCTTGGAGAGGAGAAATTTGTCCCTTTGCTTTGAGATCTTCATAGGCCTTGGTGACGGTCATACCTTGGAGGGGAGTGTAGACACGGTCGTTGGTAGAACCTTTGTGACTTTTGAGAGGCGAGCCACTTGAACATCTCTTACCGTTGACCTTTGCCTTGTTGTCGGTGAACTCCCGTAAACGGGCCTTAAGTTCGGACACTTCTTCCTTATGAATTCTCCTCTCGAGATCAAGACGGGCTTGCCATAAATCATCCTTGCGGAGGGTGTCCTCGACAAGTCTATCCATTTGTTCCCCCATGGCTCTTATTATGTTGAAGAGCCTTTCGTTGGACACGGAGATGTTCCCACCCTTGTTGTTGTTGCCGTTGGAAGCCATTGGTCCTTTTGAGAGAACACGGTTGATCTTAGGTTGGCCCCACAAACATATTTTGAGTAAAATAATTAACCCAGAAACAAAGGAAAAAGACTCAACCACATAAGAGAAATGACTCTTTTTTTTTATTTATTTACAAAAGTCGGAAGGACGTGGTCCTTTTTGGGGTTTCTAGAAAGAATAGTGGAATCGTCACACTAGTATATAGACCTTCTCGCAGTCCCATATACTCATCGGATTCCACCACGTTTGTGAATCCTACATGTGTCGGGATTAAACTAAATTAATTGTTGGGTTTCGTAGTCACATGCGCAGCGGAAATTAGCATTCAAAATTTTATGAAACCCAAAGCCCATAGATCCATTCACATGATTAAATCAAATACAACAATATGAATACTAGAAAAAAAAACTAACCCTTGATGACTTTGGATTTGGTCTTTGATCTTGGCGGAGAACTTGAAGCTTTAATCACAAAAGTAAGAACACGAACTTCGAAGATTATAAGCTTCACCCTCTAGCGGTATCCACACCACGAACGAATATCAAGAACACTTGATCTTGGTTGCTAGACCAAAATTGCGAAACACGTTTTCACAATTAATATGAACTATATGGAGTTTTGTTTGTGTATTATTTTGTTCTTCAATCTAAGATGTCTTAGAACAAAATAGAACTCTCTCAAACTCTTTGGAGACTTGCACAAAAGTTATGATATTGTTCTGGCCCGAATTTGGCTGTTTATATACAAGTTAGACCTATTCCAAATAGGAAACTTGTGTCTAAACCCGTCCAAAATTCTTTTCCAAATCAAATTAGGAAACCAGTCCCGACAGGGTGTGCGGCCGCCCAAAACCCTTGTGCGGTCGCACATCTATCTGGAAGGTTTCTGGTACTATCTGACCCAAACTGTACGGCCGCCCAACCCAAACTGTGCGGTCGCCCACTTGTCCAGATTTCCAGAAATTCCAAAATTCCAATATAGTCCTTATTTAAGATTCGTTCTATTGTGTGTGACCCTCTAGGATTATACTAAGTTGGCAATGGGTTCAACCATGAAACCATAAGATATGATTAGGTTCTAGCAAACCGTCATACCTACCCAAATAGTATAACTAGATACAAGTTCGCATTCCTTTAGAACATGTCACAATCCCTTTGTCCACGATATCATTGAACACAAGTCATGGTCAACAGGTCAACTTGTTTTTGTTCAATACTTTCTCGATTCCGAATATGTTGATAATCCAAATGACATTGATCTAATCAATTCATTTGAGTCCGGCCGAACATTTTCATCAACATCATTCCTACGAGAGGCCTAAGCTTGACATCTCTCCGAAGAAGGACAAATCCATTTAGCTTATTACTCTTCCCTACGTGAATCCGATTATGCCAATCATACCCTTTATAACTACCCAGTTAAAGGTAGCGTTTGAATATGTCAAACATAACGTTTATCAAGTGGAAGACTATAATAACTTCATGTCTAAGGATTCAGGTGACATAACTAATATGAGATATATGTACGACATAGACCATGACATAAATCTCATACAGCGGGTCATGTCCAGTGCCTTGTTCCAAACAAGTACCCATAAATCTAACATGATCATCCCATGATCATTTAGCCTTTATACTAGTGCTTAACAAGTACTAGGGACGGAGATTATTATAAGTAAACATGAACAACAATAATAACCAAAACATCTCTTTATTGATATGAAATAAATGATAACAATTACAACGTTTATTAAACGTGCCTAGAGCACCACTACCAACAGGATCCGTTTGCTGATGATGAGCTTGATCACGAACAAGTAAGAACACGAACTTTGAAGATGATGAGCTTCACCCTCTAGCAGTATCCACACCACGAACGAATATCAAGGAGCTTCTTGATCTTGGTTTCTAGACCAAAATTGTGAAACACGTTTTCACAATTGCATGAACTATATGGAATATTATTGTGTTTATCTTTGTTGTTCAATCTAGGGATTTCTTAGAACAAAATAATTCTCTCAAAACTCTTTGGAGGCTTACACAAACTTATGTATTGATTTTGGCCGAATTAGGGTTGTTTAAATACTTTTTAGACCTATTCCAAATAGGTAACAAGTGTCTAAACCCGTAAGAAAATGGATTAAGGAAAGTTCCTGCCGAAACCGACTGGTCCAGCCGGGTATAGCAAGTGGTCCGACCGGACCCATCATGGTCCGCCCGGACCTCCCCTTTTTCCACTTCTTGGGCGAGCGGCTAGCATGGTTTTAACCACGGTGTACTTGGACTGGTATGAACAGACCATGGGACAGACTCAGAGGCTCATTGAGGAGAGGCGTGAGGCCATTCTTGGTGAGACTTATGGTCCTAGCAGGGTTCTAAGGGAGACCGAAGCTGTGGCGAGTGGCCATAACATTACTGGAGATGTTGTTGAGGACTACAGGGTTTTGGCAGACAGGAGGATGGCCGCGATGCCTAAGGCGGGGGCACGAATGGAGGATTTTCGGGCTCGGGCCGCCGCCAATGCGGCTTTGAGGGCGACCGGGCTCGTAGATGATGCTGGAAGAGCCTCTGATCATGGAAAAGGGGGAATTGACATCTTTGAGGTGAAGAAAAAGAAGACCCGAAGAAGTCAAAAGAAGAAGTGGAGGGACGAAGAACAGTGACATCCATGTATCCACCCATTGCCATTGCAGACACATTAGTTCATCTTAGGTATTTTAGTTATGTCTTAAGCATGTTAGTTGGGTCGAGAGTAGACCGTGCTTGAACTCATCAAAGAAGTGTTTTAACTGTAATGAAAATGGTTACTTATGAAGCCAATTTGCATTCTCATGGAGCTCTTGCTCAAGTCCAAATTTGATTTTTATTTATTTTTTAGACCGGACCAAAGATTGGCTGCCTACGTTCCCCTTTTACAAATGAAAATCTAAGGGGCTCAGGTCATCGTAGTTCATTTCTCCACAAATGTTTAGGATGCGACCCTGTTTTTTCTCTAGACCGCCCAAATGGGTTTTCAATCTAGGTGGGTATATTCTTTTAGAACCCCCCCTTTTTTTTTTTTTTTTTTTAAACAAAGTAACGACGGAGCTTATCACCATTGACTGGGTGCATAAAGGGGTTGCCGTCCAAGTCGGCGAGCCTCATTGCGCCACCTGAAAAGACTTCTTGTACCACAAAGGGACCAATCCGTTCCCATTTTCCATCGGGATTAGACCTCCCCGGGGGTTTTTCCTTAAGGACTAGATCTCCTGCCCGAATCTCTCGAGGCTTTACCTTCTTATCAAAGGCTCGCGCCATTCTCCCTTGGTAGGCGCGGATGTGTTCTATGGCCCTCAGGCGACGTTCGTCCAACAAGGCCAGCTCATCATGTCGGCTTCGAAGCCAATCGACCTCGTGGATCTTATTTTCCAACAAAACTCTTAGGGATGGTACTTCCAATTCTACGGGGAGCATGGCTTCCATTCCATACGTCAAAGGAAAAGGAGTTTCTCCTGTGGCTGTTCTGACTGAAGTCCGGTAGCCCCACAAAGCTAGGTGTAGCTTTTCGGGCCAATCTCTTCCCCGTGTTGCCATCTTTCTAATGATCCTCCCAAGCGTTTTGTTGGCGGCTTCTACCGCGCCATTGGTCTGGGGTCTATATGGGGAGGACTTGTGGCGAGTAACTCGGAATTCTCCCAATAAAGGATTGCATTCTCCCTCGAAGTGCAAGCCGTTGTTGGTAATGACCTTGTTCGGGACCCCGTACAGGCACATGATATTCTCTTTTATAAATCCTGCCACCTTCTTGGAGGTGAGGACCCGGTATGACTTAGCCTCTACCCACTTTGTGAAGTAATCCACGGCTACCAAAACAAACTCGTGACCATTGCTACCAGACGGGGAGATTTTCCCGATAACATCTATGCCCCATGTTGAGAAGGGCCATGGTGTAGTCATGCAGTAGAGATGATGAGGCGGTAGGTGGTTGAGGTTGGAGAAACGCTGACATTTATCACACCTCCTTACGAATTGCATGCAATCTGTTTCCATTGAGATCCAGAAGTAACCCATCCGCAGAACGGTTTGCATTAATGCCCTTGCGTTCATATGAGGACCACACACTCCACCATGAACTTCTTGCATGAGTTCTTTTGCCCTTTCCCCACTTATGCATCTAAGGAGAAGGCCCTGATGGCGTTTTTTGTATAGGATGTCCCCCAGGATGATGTAATTAGATGCCAACCGCTTGAGTGCCGTCATACCTTTGGCTTTGATCCCGTGCAAATACTCTCCCTTTTCATTCATGAAGGAAGCTTCTCCTTCTTTGAGGAATTGGTAAATCTGGTTGTACCATGGCTCCTTTACCTCTTCCAGAATTTCTCCGATTTCGAAGCAGTATGCTGGGATTTCCTTTCTCCCGACTCGGAATGGTTTTATCAATTTTCCCTCGGGGATTTCCACCAATGAAGCCAAAGTTGCTAGGGCGTCGGCGAAACGGTTCCGGTCCCTCGACAGGTAATGGAAGCTGACCTCTTGGAATTGTGCTATGAGCTCTTCCATATAGGCATGATATTTTTGCAAATCGGGATCCAGTGTTTTCCATTTGTTCGAGACTTGGTTGATAATCAAGGCCGAATCGCCGTATACTTCCAGCTCCTTAACATTACTTTCCAAAGCTGCCTCCAAACCGGCTGTGCATGCCTCATATTCTGCGGCATTGTTGGTGACATCAAAGTTCAATTTGATGGCGATGGGGGTGTGCTCGTCTTTTGGGTTCACCAAGAGAAATCCTACACCGTTTCCTCTTTTATTGGCAGCTCCGTCGAAGAACAATTGCCACCTATTTCCTCCCTCGAGGGTAAAGATTCCTTCATCTGGGAATTTTGGTTCGGGCCCCCTTTCATCATTACTAGGGAAATCTGCCAAGTGTTCTGCCAAAACCCTTCCTTTGACTGCCTTTCTCGACACATAACTGATATCGTATTCGGCTAATAAGAAGGACCACTTGGTAAGCCTCATAGACAAAGATGGCTTTTCCAATAAGCATTTGATGGAGTCTATTTTGGAAATAAGTTGTATCGGATGATCCTGCATGTAATGTTTTAAATTTCTCACGACCCATACCAATCCTGCGCAAGTCTTCTCAATTGGGGAGTAGTTGAGCTCGTTTCCTTGTAGCTTACGGCTCACAAAGTAGATGGCATTTTCCACCTTTGAATCTTTCTTCTCTTGGGCCAACATTTCTCCTATCGACGCATCAGTCACCGTTAGGTAAAGCAAGAGTGGCTTGTCTTTGTGCGGAGGGCATAGGATTGGTGGTTGGATGAGGTAGGCCTTAATCTTGTCGAAGGCTTTTTAGCACTCCCCGTTCCATTTGACCTCGGCATTCTTTCTTAGCAGTTTGAAGATGGGCTCACAAATGGGAGTGAGTTGGTTTATGAAGCGGCTGATGTATTGCAACTTTCCCATAAAGGCTTTTACCTCTGTTTGGGTGCGAGGCGGCCTCATTTCCACAATTGCCTTAACCTTTTGAGGATCAATTTCGATGCCCCGTTCGGTGACCATGTATCCCAAAACCTTGCCTTGAGAAACCCCAAAAGTGCACTTGGCCGGATTAAATCTCATGGAGTGCTTCCTAAGCCTGTCAAAGAACTTTCTCAAGACTATCAAATGTTGCCCGTCAGAACCCTTAGAATGCACGATCATGTCATCGACATACACTTCTATTTCCTTATCGATCATGTCGTGGAAGAGTGCAGTCGCAGCTCTTTGGTAGGTATCCCCAGCGTTTCGCAACCCGAAAGGCATCACGGTATAGCAAAAGGTTCCCCATGGGGTGGTGAAGGCAGTTTTTTCCTGGTCCTCCTCTGCCATCTTAATCTGGTTATATCCGGCGAAGCCACCCACAAAAGACTTAACCTCAAAGCTAGAGGTTGTATCCACAAGCATGTCGATGCTTGGGAGGGGAAAGTCATCTTTGGGACTCACTTTGTTGAGATCCCTGAAGTCGACGCAGCATCGAACCTTTCCGTTGGCCTTTGTGACCGTTACTATATTGGAGAGCCATGAGGGGTATTATATCACTCTTATAAAGCCGACCCGAAGCAACTTCTCAATCTCTTATTTGACCTGCAGGGACCATTCTGGTTTGATCCGCTGAAGTTTTTGCTTAACGGGTTTCACCTCGGGGTCCACGGGGATCCTGTGTTCCACGATCGAAGCATCCAACCCTGGCATATCCTTATAAGACCATGCAAACAAATATACATACTCTTTTAGTAGCTCAACCAAAGCTTCCCTTTCGGCCCCTTTGAAGTATTCCCCAATCTATGTCTCCTTCAGCTCATTTTCGGTTCCCAAATTCACCTTAGTCAAAACCTCTTCGGCAGCTTGGGCACGGTTTTCCTCTTGATCAACAACCTGCTTTGATGACTGTTTAATGTTTGGATCGTTTAGTGCGTCTGCATTATTAGGTGATTAATTATTAACCATTTTCAGATTATTAGTTAATTTATCATCTAATAAGTTGGCAATGAGGGGATACTCGGAAAGGTCTATCATTTCATTCAATGCAAACGGGAATACAACGTTGGCTACAAGTTCATAATCCTCGGGCGTGAGGCCCTCGGAGGAGACAAACTCAAATTCAAAGACAAGAGATTGGGGAGACTCAACTACATTGGATCCTATGACATTTGACTCTAGGGGACGAGGGACCAGTCCAAGTTTCGCGGTCATTTCTTCTTTGCTCGCCACCGGTCCAGAGAAGGTTACCCAATTTTTCAGAGGCATGTCCGTTGGCTTTGCAAGAGTGTGTGGGTCAAAGGTTGTAAGAGGTCCATCTTCAATCACGGCAATCATTTCCTTTTCGAAGTCAATTAGGTCAGGTACAACCAAGCCTTCTCCGAACATTCTTTGCATTACCACACCGTTCCACTCATTGCCCATACCATCCTTGGCGGCGCCCTTAGGAACTTCCACCTCAAACTTGTATCCGCCATTTTGTCCCCAGACGGATCCCCTTTCCTTGCTAGCTCCCGTCACAGACAAGGTTTCAAATTCTTTTACCATTTCGGGCACCCCCTTGAAGGTGTATTCGTGGCTGATAGTATTATCGGTAGGGCCTTTTATCTTGGGCGTATCTAGAAATTCCCTCCTCACGGGGTTTGCCACCACCCCTCGGAACCTTTTGAGATCCTCTTGCAACTTATCCCAATTGGTCATCATCGTCTCTCTTGGCTATGGGGGTTCGACTTGAACTCCCCCTTCACAAAGTAACGGCTCATATCAAAGGTATAAGGACGAAATTTAGGGGTTTTAAACGGAGTCCCTTGAGCCCTGGCTTGGCTTTTCTTCCGAGCCACTTCCTTATCCATCCTGAGGTCTCCGGGGGTGGGTTTGTATCCCAAGCCATGAAGCGTGTTTTGCTCTTTGATCTCAACAATATTGTGAGTCCCTTGGAGCTTCCTTCCTAGTCCGAGCCCCGGGAGGTAGCGCATCGGACGCATCATTCTCATCGCAGGAGGAATCTTATCCTTGGTGAGCGTGAGATCTACACAAAAAATGTGGGTTTTGGGTGGTACTTCTATGAAGCCAGTCAAAACCATGCCGCTTCCCTCATGCTTAATTTCTAACACAGGAATCCCATTGGTGTTGGTTCCTTCTGTGGTCACACTGTCCCCATAAATAGTTGTCAAGTTACCCCCTTGCACGTATTTCACACATTGATGGAGAGTGGAGGCGACCCCGTTGACTTTGTGGAGCCACGGGCGTCCCAATAAGGCAGTGAAGGATATGGGGATGTCAAGCACTTGGAAGTCGGTCGGCATCATTTGTTTCCCAAACCAAAGGTTCAAAGTGGCCACCCCTAAGACTGAGCGGGCCGTGGAATCATAAGCCTTGACAGTGATCACGGAAGGCTTTAGGTCGGTGGTCTCAAGGCCAAGTAGGTCCATCATCTTGGCGGGGAGGACATTCATGGCAGAGCCGTTATCGACCAGAACCCGAGGGAGGCGGCGGTCATCCAATTGTACCGTGATGTAAAGGGCCTCGTTATGGCTAGCCCCAAACTTTGGCAAATCCAAATCTGTGAATGTGATGATATTTCCGTACTGAACACTTCCGATCATTTGTACGGCTTCCTCAGGGGTAGCTGTGGTGGGTACCATAGTGTGGGCCAAGCATTCCTCCAACTTGAGCTTAAGAGGGTAGGAGGAAGTAAGGAGGGACCACAAAGATATGTTAGCTTTTGTCCTCTTAAGTTGGGCTAAAATGGGATCCTCTTCTCCGGAACCTGGGGGTTTCGCCTTGTCAACAAGAAGGGGAGGCGCTCGGTGTTCCGGTGGTGGAGGTTTCTTAGGATTCTCCGTGTGCACTTGCCCTGATCGAGTTAATACACTCACTTCCAAGGGGTCATCGACTTTTATTATCTCATCTCCGATAGGCGGAGGGTTTTGGGTACCGTACGGCCATGCCTCCCTCCTTAACTCATTTACCGTGACCATTCGTTTTGGGGTGGATGTTGACCCACAAATTTCTCCTAGGGAGATAGGGTGGTGGTTCTGGCTCTTCCCGGCTCCCACAGTTTCACGGAGCTTTTCCAGGGTGAGCATGCAACAAGAATTATCTGGGAACGCTGATCCGTCAAACAGCGGCGGTGGCGGAGATAGTGGTGGCAAAGCTAAGAAATCATCCAAGGCTGAAAATTCCTCTTTTTCCAATTTCTAGGAGAAAACACAAGGAGCCATATTTGAGGATACTTCATCATCATCACTTTCACATAGGATCCGGAGCTCCTTGTGAGGTAGAGAACGAACGGCTTCTTTCATTTGGGTGAGATACCCTTCATAGTCAATAATTTCTGGGATCTTTGCGACCTCGGACCCGTTTCGTTTAATTGTCCTCTTGCCCGTAGATGAACTACATGCCTCAATGATATGGAAGCAATCATCATGGGAAAGGCTATCCCCATTCGAGCCTTGGCTTTCGCTGTTTTTAGCTGTTTATTCCGCAAGTGCACGGGTGTATGTAGTATAGAAAGTGCAAGAGCGAGTCGATCCCACGAGGACAACTTTACTTACAAAATATCTTTTCTTGGAGAAAGAAAATAAAGAAAAGAAAATGATTGGGGGTTGTAAAATTGTTTGTCACTAAACTAGAAATGAAATTGCGATTACTATAACTTAGATAAAAACTCTTATATTTTAAGGAATTCTCGGGATTGAAACATCAACAACATATATTCATCAACTATCCATGCTCTATTTAGATTAAAGTTTCATTTTAAAACAAGGATGGTATGCTAGGCCTACACTACTTCTCACAATCAAGCAAGTAGCGTTTGTATTCTCATACTAATTATGCCCTATCTCTCGATGGCCCATAATTAGTAAGAATCCATTAAGTTTTCTTTATGAAAATCAGCATACTTTCCACTCAAGGAGCATCCCTAAGCCATTACACTACTCTCGTGAGTAATGAACTTAGTTCTGACTATATGGATCCATTAATCAAGGTTCTCCGATCAGTACTTCCCTTGATTAACTAAGATTCATACAAGCCATGGACGTCATCATGGTCGTAGGCGTTAAAGTTTAATATAGTAGGATTGTTTAAGATGAAGAAAGTAAATTTAGAGCATGAATATTAGTAAATATAAGTGTTTGTTTGAGTTTCCAACCCCAAGAAATAAGGGGACTACTCACAAGCCATTTCTGAAAAGAGTAGAATAAGATGAAAATGAGATAAAAGAGTAGAGATACTTATTCTGAACTTGAAATGGAGACAAAGACTTGAAAATAACCTCTTGATATTATTGCTTGAGAAACTCAGAAGTTTGTTCAAGAAATGATGAATATCTTTCACAAATTCTGAGAATTATTTGATGTTTAAGAGTACAAATTTTACTATAGTAAGTTTACAATGTTTCTAGATATCTAAAATACTGATTTCTACTTCTATATATAAGCCTTGGAGGAGGGGAGGCAATCTTTCCCGGATGGGTGCTTGGAGAGGTCTTCACTTGAAAAGGCACCTTTTGCTGATTCAGGGGGTGCTCGGCCGAGTCAAGGATAAGTGCTCGGCCGAGCAAGCCTTTGAAAATAAATCTGCCTTTCTGATTCCCTATGCTCGGCCGAGTCAAGGGTACTGCTCGGCCGAGCAGACCTTGCTTTGACTGGACTTTTGACTTTTAATGAACTAGCTTGTTTCCTTCTTTTCCAAGCGTTCTTCCTTCACAAAGATGATGCCTTAGCTCCCTTTTTCCTCAAGAATGTACTAAAAACCTGTTTGCATCATAGAAACATTCTCCAAGTGCATTATATCAAATAAAGAGTAGAAAATAAGTAATTTAAGTGGAATAAAAGCTAATAAACTATATTTTTAGACCTTAAATGACTATAAAATAGTCATTTATCAAACTCCCCCACACTAGAATCTTGCTTGTCCTCGAGCAAGTTAAGAGAGGAGTGCAAATGACACTAGTAGAAAAACAAGAAAGGTCTTCAATGCTCCCTCAGAATATTGTTATATAATATTACCTTTATAAAATTTCTTCCTTTTAAGTTTTTCATCTCAAGAGATTTGTAAAGAAGAAGGTAGGATGATATTGAAGTGCAAAAAGAAAAGTTTGAATGTTAATATAACATGAATAAATACCATTGAATAAGAGTATATAGAGATAACCAAATAAATTTGTGGGGCATAAGTATGGATTAAGAATTATATTCACTTATTTAGAGTGCTTTGTGAATAAATTTTTCATGCTTGAATATACATTTCTTAAACTATGATCTTTATTCTTTAACAAAGATGTCCATATGTCGTTATGCATTTTGAATCACAGAAATTGATGAAAGGTGAAGGATGATAGTGGAATAAGGTTCGAGATTTAATTAATTAGACGTGGCAATTGAGTTTCTTGCTTCTAAATTGTCACACTCTATAATGATATATTCATTTAGATATTTGAATGGACAATCAAAAGAAGAATAAATTGATTAATTAGCCTCTTAAAAGTGGGAATGGAAAGATGGATTAAAGTGAAAATTTTTGTGATTCATAAGCATAACAAGGATGAAAAACCTTTGAAAAAGAGTAGAAATGAAAGTTTTTGAGATGCATAAACAAAAATGTTTTAAAAGTTTCACAAGTATGTTGTATCCAAACTTAATGCCCACAAACTCATTAATAATGTAATGCTTCTATTCAATAGGATTTAAAAGTTCATATTAATTTTGAAAATTTTCCATTTATAATCCAATACAATCCTATGTTGTTATTATCAAATATCTTAAGAAGTAAAAGTTAGAAGGAAAAAGTTTTACTTAGGCAAATGATAATAAGGATAACATTCTCATCAACGGGAGCATTGGCTAAATATTTTTTATTTTTTTTTTTTTTTTTTTTGAAAATCGGGAACATTGCCCTTACATTTTTTTTTTTTGAAAAGAAAAACATAAAAAGAAGAAAAAGAAAGAAAGAAAAGAAAATAAATAAAAAAAAGATAGATACTACCCCCCCACACTTAAATTAAACATTGTCCCTAATGTTTGAAAAGTAGGAATGAAAAATTGGGACAAGAATAATTTTAAAGGAGAGGGAGAAAGAGGTACCGACTAGAATGGTGGCGGTGGTGGCGGTGGTTGCTGATTTGGAGGCCTGAAATTCATCCAAAGGAGATGGTTGATACTACCCCTATAGGGTCACCAACCATATAATGTTTGAGTCTTTGCCCGTTGACCTTAAATTCCCCTTTTTGCTCGTTCCAAATATTGACGGCTCCGTAAGGATATACTTTCCGGACTTGGAACGGACCTGACCACCTAGACTTCAATTTTCCCGGAAAAAGTTTTAACCGAGAATTGTAGAGCAAAACCATATCCCCTTCCTTGAAATCTTTCCGTATGATATGACTGTCGTGCCATTTCTTCGTTTTCTCCTTGTATAACTTGGCACTCTCGTATGCATCATAACGAAGTTCATCAAGTTCTTGCAATTGTAGTCTTCGCTTTTCACCGGCGTTTACCAAATCGTAGTTCAGTGCTTTAATTGCCCAATATGCCTTGTGCTCAAGTTCTACGGGTAAATGACACGGCTTCCCATACACCAAACGGAAAGGTGTGGTTCCGATGGGTGTTTTGAAAGCGGTGCGATAAGCCCATAAAGCGTCATTCAACTTGATTGACCAATCCTTCCTTGAGCTTGTAACTGTCTTTTCAAGGATCCACTTAAGTTCCCGGTTCGACACTTCCACTTGACCGCTAGTTTGAGGGTGATATCCGGTGCCTGTTTTATGATGGACACCATATTTTTTTAAAAGAGCTTCAAATTGACAGTGTGAGAAGTGAGAACCGCCGTCGCTTATGACCACCCTTGGTACCCCAAACCTTGGAAAGATGATGTTTTTGAAGAGTTTTATGACAACCTTTGAGTCATTAGTTGGAGATGCTATGGCTTCTACCCATTTGGACACATAGTCCACTGCTACAAGAATGTATTTGTTATTGTAGGATGATGGAAATGGTCCCATGAAATCTATGCCCCAAACATCAAAAATCTCGACCTCTAGGATATTGTTAAGAGGCATTTCATTTCTCCTTGAGATGTTGCCGGTACGTTGGCAACGATCACAAGTAAGAACAAAATTTCGAGAATCTTTAAATAGAGTTGGCCAATAGAAACCTGATTGAAGAACCTTGGTGGCGGTTTTGAACGAACTTGCATGCCCACCATAAGGAGAAGAATGACAATGATGAAGGATGTCATTTATCTCCTCATTAGGCACACATCGCCTAATGATTCCATCTGCGCAATGTTTGAAGAGGAGGGGGTCTTCCCAAAAATAGTTTTTGATTTCGGAAAAGAATTTCTTCCTTTGTTGGTAATTCATTTCCGGGGGAATAATTTTGCAAGCCAAATAATTAACAATGTCCGCAAACCAAGGGGTATCGACATTGTTAATGGCTAGTAAATATTCATCTGGGAATGAATCGTCAATAGGGAGATTCTCTTTATCGGAGTCAATAATATTTTTGGGGAGACGAGATAAATGATCCGCTACCAAGTTTTCCGTCCCCTTCTTATCACGGATCTCTAAGTCAAACTCTTGGAGGAGAAGGATCCATCTTATGAGTCTTGGTTTGGCATCCTTCTCTGCCAATAGATATCTTATTGCTGCGTGATCCGTGTATATAATCACTTTTGATCCCACCAAATACGACCGGAATTTGTCTATTGCGAATACCACGGCCAATAACTCTTTTTCTGTGGTGGCATAATTTACTTGTGCTTCATCTAGTGTCCGACTTGCATAATAAATGGCATGTAATTTCTTGTCCTTCCGCTGTCCCAAAACTGCTCCTACTGCATAATCACTTGCATCGCACATAATCTCGAAAGGGAGATCCCAATCGGGTGGTTGGACAATAGGAGCGGACACCAATTCCTTTTTTAACCTGTCAAAATCCTCAAGACAAGAACTATCGAACAAAAATGGAGCATCTTTTAAAAGTAGATTGGTTAAAGGTTTAGAAATTTTAGAAAAATCTTTTATAAATCTCCGGTAAAAACCGGCATGGCCTAAAAAGCTTCTTACACCTTTAACATTGGTGGGTGGAGGTAATTTTTCAATGACTTCAACCTTTGCCCTATCTACTTCAATTCCTTTCTCGGACACCATGTGTCCAAGAACAATTCCTTCATTGACCATGAAATGGCACTTTTCCCAATTAAGAACAAGGTTTACCTCTTCACATCTTTGTAAAACTTTAGATAAGTTTTTTAAGCATTCATCGTAAGAGGAACCATAAACTGAAAAATCGTCCATAAACTTCCATTATATTTTCTATAAAATCTGAAAATATTGCCATCGTGCAACGTTGAAAGGTGGCGGGAGCATTACAAAGTCCAAATGGCATTCTCCTATAAGCGAAGGTACCATAAGGACAAGTAAAAGTTGTTTTTTCTTGGTCATCCGGATGTATGGGAATTTGAAAAAATCCGGAGTAACCATCTAAGTAACAAAAATGCGAATGCTTCACTAACCTTTCCAGCATTTGGTCAATGAAAGGTAAAGGAAAATGATCTTTTCGGGTGGCTTTGTTTAATTTTCTGTAATCTATACACATTCGCCATCCCGTGACGGTCCTAGTAGGGATTAATTTATCCTTATCATTTTTTATTACCGTCATTCCTCCCTTCTTAGGGACAACTTGCACGGGACTCACCCATTTAGTATCCGAGATTGGATAAATAATGCCCGCATCAAGTAACTTAAGGACTTCTTTCTTCACGACCTCTTTCATATTAGGATTTAATCTTCTTTGATGTTCTATGGAGGGTTTATGGTCCTCCTCTAAATCAATCCTATGCATACAAATCTTAGGGTGAATCCCTTTTAAATCATCAATTGTATATCCAATAGCTTTTTGATGTATTCTAAGCTCTCTTAATAATTTTTCGGTCTCAAGAGGACTTAGACTTGCGTTAATAATTACTGGATAAGTAGAATTAGGTCCCAGAAATTCATACCTTAGATTCGAAGGGAGAGGTTTTAATTCAACTTGAGGTGCCTAATATACCTCATTGTTAGAAGGCTCCGCTTTAGCTTCTAACTTTTCAAATGTAATGCTTCCTTTCTTTGCTGCAGTGTTAGCATCAAGATACATAGCATAATTTGAAGCATCAACATCGCTATCTAAGAATTTCTCATCTACAAGACATCTTTCAAGCGGGTCCTTAGATTGAGGTTTTTCAAACTCCTTGCTTAAGGATTCCAGCATGTTAATATTGGAGCAAGGGTTCTCAAGATTAGGTTTTTTCATTAATTTTGTCAAATTAAATTCTACCTTCTCATTCTCTACGTTTAAAGAAAGGTTACCATTTCTAACATCTATAATTGCCCTAGCTGTGGCAAGGAATGGTCTACCTAATATAATAGGAATGTGATGGTCCTCTTCCATCTCAAGAACAACAAAATCAACCGGGATGATTAATTTCCCGATTTTACAAGGGACATCTTCCATAATCCCTATTGGATACTTGATTGAGCGATCCGCTAATTGTAATGATATGGTGGTGGGTTTGAGTTCCCCGACACCTATTTTCTTACTAACCGAAAGCGGAATGAGGCTTACACTAGCCCCAAGATCAAGCATAGCATTATCTACATCAAATTTCCCTATATTGCAAGGAATAGAAAAAGTGCCGGGGTCTTTTAATTTGGGAGGCAATTTCCTTTGTAAAACAGCACTTACTTCTTCATTTAATGCAACTGTCTCATATTCCTCTAGTTTCCTTTTATTTGAAAGAATATCTTTTAAAAACTTAGCATAAGAGGGCATTTGTTGCAAAGCATCCGTAAAAGGGACATTGATGTAAATAGATTTTAAAACTTCTAAAAATTTTGCAAATTGTTTATCAAGTTTTGCCTTTACCAACCTTTGGGGGTAGGGTATTGGCGGATCAAAATTTCTAGAAACTTTAGGGGATTCCGTCCCCTTTTCTACTTCTTCATTAGTCTCAACCAACGGTGGGGTTGGACTAACGTTCTCCTCATTAGATTTGATGATTTCTTTAGGAGGGGGATCTATTAGTTCTTTTCCACTCCTAAGTACTACCGCCTTAGCATCAAAAACGTGCTGTTTCTCTAGCATTTTATTATGGGCGGCTAGACTATCAAACCTACTATTCAAAACTTTAAAGTTTTCTCTAAATTCATTATTAACCTTCTCCTGATTTTTATTATTTTCGACCATATAGTCTATAAGAAGATCTAATTTAGATTTAGGGGGAGGGAAAGAATTATTGTTGAAATTCTTGGGTACAAATCCTGGTGGTTGTGAGGAAGGTTGTGGGTTTAAAACATTATTACTTCTATAGGAGAAATTGGGGTGATTCTTCCATTCGGAATTGTATGTGTTAGAATACATACCCCCTCTTTGTCCATTAGAATTAACGAAATTGACTTGTTCACTAGAATTAGTGTCAAGCAAATCACAACTTTCACTACTATGTGAGTTTGACCCACATAGTTCACAAATAACGTTAACGTTAGCCACGGAATCTATATTCAAGTTATCAATCTTCTTAAAAAGCATATCGAATTTCGAAGATAGAAGAGTAACAACATCAACATTAAACTTACCTGCTGTTGCTTGCGGTTGGTCCCTTTCATTAGACCATTGGTAGTGGTTCAAGGCGATTCTCTCGATCAAGTCATATGCCTCATCCACTCCTTTGTTCATTAATGCTCCTCCCGCGGCAGCATCGATGGTCTCTCTAGTCTTGAATGTGAGACCATTATAGAAGGTGTGCACTATCAACCACTTTTCAAGCCCGTGGTGTGGACACATCCTTAAAAGCTCCTTGAAGCGCTCCCAAGCATCATATAGCGAGTCATCTCCATTTTGACTGAAATTTGTTATCTTGGTCCGGATTTGAGCGGTTTTTGATGGAGGAAAGAAGCGTCCAAGAAAGGCTTCTTGAACTTGGTCCCATGTTGTTAATGAATTATGGGGGACCGCGTTCAACCATTGTTTCGCCTTATCCCTTAGTGAGAATGGGAAAAGGCGCATCCGAATAGCTTCCGGAGTGACACCTATGATTCGGGTGGTGTCACAATATTCCAAGAAGGATTGGATGTGAAGGTGGGGATCTTCAAGTGCCGAGCCACCGAATTGGTTATTCATAACCATGTGAAAAAGTTGTGGCTTGATCTCAAAGTGGGCTGCGTCGGTATTTGGCACCACGATTGGTGTCCTAGTTCCCGGGGTACTTGGGTTAACAAACTCCCGAAGGGTTCTAGGTGGTGGCGTGGCAGGTATTCCGTCACCGTCTCCATTTTGGTCACCATTTTGTGCCATTTCTGCTTCTAGGAATTCTCTGAATTTTCTTAACCTTTCGTGAAAGGTTCTTTCTGGCTCCGGATCAAACTCTTCAAGAGGCTTCCGGGCTCTTTTCATATACTCCGAGAGTACCTAAATGAAAAAAAATTAAAGACACAAATTCTTTGACGGGATGTTAGATAATCAAAAATAGAACTAAAAACTGAAAACAGAAAGCAAAAGAAAAATTTTGAAAGTAAACCGTTGTCCCCGGCAACGGCGCCAAAAACTTGTTAGCTGTTTATTCCGCAAGTGCACGGGTGTATGTAGTATAGAAAGTGCAAGAGCGAGTCGATCCCACGAGGACAACTTTACTTACAAAATATCTTTGCTTGGAGAAAGAAAATAAAGAAAAGAAAATGATTGGGGGTTGTAAAATTGTTTGTCACTAAACTAGAAATGAAATTGCGATTACTATAACTTAGATAAAAACTCTTATATTTTAAGGAATTCTCGGGATTGGAACATCAACAACATATATTCATCAACTATCCATGCTCTATTTAGATTAAAGTTTCATTTTAAAACAAGGATGGTATGCTAGGCCTACACTACTTCTCACGATCAAGCAAGTAGCGTTTGTATTCTCATACTAATTATGCCCTATCTCTCGATGGCCCATAATTAGTAAGAATCCATTAAGTTTTCTTTATGAAAATCAGCATACTTTCCACTCAAGGAGCATCCCTAAGCCATTACACTACTCTCGTGAGTAATGAACTTAGTTCTGACTATATGGATCCATTAATCAAGGTTCTCCGATCAGTACTTCCCTTGATTAACTAAGATTCATACAAGCCATGGACGTCATCATGGTCGTAGGCGTTAAAGTTTAATATAGTAGGATTGTTTAAGATGAAGAAAGTAAATTTAGAGCATGAATATTAGTAAATATAAGTGTTTGTTTGAGTTTCCAACCCCAAGAAATAAGGGGACTACTCACAAGCCATTTGTGAAAAGAGAAGAATAAGATGAAGATGAGATAAAAGAGTAGAGATACTTATTCTGAACTTGAAATGGAGACAAAGATTTGAAAATAACCTCTTGATATTATTGCTTGAGAAACTCAGAAGTTTGTTCAAGAAATGATGAATATCTTTCACAAATTCTGAGAATTATTTGATGTTTAAGAGTACAAATTTCACTATAGTAAGTTTACAATGTTTCTAGATATCTAAAATACTGATTTCTACTTCTATATATAAGCCTTGGAGGAGGGGAGGCAATCTTTCCCGGATGGGTGCTTGGAGAGGTCTTCACTTGAAAAGGCACCTTTTGCTGATTCAGGGGGTGCTCGGCCGAGTCAAGGATAAGTGCTCGGCCGAGCAAGCCTTTGAAAATAAATCTGCCTTTCTGATTCCCTATGCTCGGCCGAGTCAAGGGTACTGCTCGGCCGAGCAGACCTTGCTTTGACTGGACTTTTGACTTTTAATGAACTAGCTTGTTTCCTTCTTTTCCAAGCGTTCTTCCTTCACAAAGATGATGCCTTAGCTCCCTTTTTCCTCAAGAATGTACTAAAAACCTGTTTGCATCATAGAAACATTCTCCAAGTGCATTATATCAAATAAAGAGTAGAAAATAAGTAATTTAAGTGGAATAAAAGCTAATAAACTATATTTTTAGACCTTAAATGACTATAAAATAGTCATTTATCAGCTGTTCAACGTACTCTTAATGGACTTTTCCATCTCCTCCATACATTGTTCAAACGTTAAATCATGTTCGGTGAGTGTTATTACGACCAATTCATCGGCGTTTTGGTGGGATACCCTTGCACTCATCACATTGGCGATCATAAAGTCGGATGGGCATCTCATATCTCCGTCTTGCACACATGCCCATAAGGCTTCCTTCCATTCTTCCCCAATCTGAGCCATTGGGACATTGAATTCCAAAAGGTTCACAGGTGTAGGCTCCTCGAACTCAATCATATTAATGCCTTGGTTGTTGGGGAAAGGGTTATTAATAATGCTCGGGCCACGGGGGTGTTCAAGTTTTCCTTTGTCAATGAGGTCGAGGATGATGCGTTTTATCACGGAGTAATCATCGGTATTGTGGCCATGATAATTGTGGAAGGCGCATCTTTTGTTTTGGTCAAGGGGTTTCTCGGGATTCCTTGGCTAATAGTTGACCAAAGGTTTTACAAGGCCTTGCTTGACTAACCCTTCGAACACCTTACTCATAGGCATTCCGAAATCCTCAAACCTTACATACTGACGCCTTTCTGCAGTCCCACCCTTTTGAGAGGCTTTCCTTGAGCTTCCTTCTTGGATGCTGTTAACCGTTCCCAGGGTTTCTTTCCCTTTACCGGTGGTCGGAGGGCGGTACCTATAGGAGTTTCCACTATTTTGGGCCGGAGACTGCTCATTGAGAGCCTTCTCAAATTTGGATCCTTCGGTTACCATGGCTCGGAGATTGGGGTAGAAGTGATGGCTGATCAAAGCTCGCAGTTGGGGTTTCAAGCATGACTGAAATATATCCAACTGTTCATCCTCGGTGGGAGGATTGGAAATTTCTCCCAATTTGTAGTTCCATCTTTTGTAAAACTCACTGATCGGCTCTTCGGTCTTTTGCAGTGTGCTTTGCAAATCGGTGCGATTGGTTTCCCACTCCAAGTTAGAATGGTACTTGGTGAGGAATGCTTCCTTAATCCGGTCCCATGTGGTTCGAGACTCATCCTTTAAGTTGAAGAACCATTTGAGTGCATTTCCCCTTAAGGACAACTGAAAGTGATCAGCCATTTGCTGCAAGGTGCAACCCTTCGCCCTCATCGCCAAGGTGTAGGCGTTAAGGTGAGTCTGGGGACAGGCGGTCCCATCAAATTTGTCAATTTCCGGCATTTTAAATCGATGAGGGAGGGGGACGACCTTATCGGGGTCCGTGACTCCCGAGGTGAACTTCTTTTTGTTCATTCCCTCGAGCCTTTCCTCCATTTGTTTCAGCTTCTCAACTATCCATCCCACTTGAGGGTCCACATGGGGGTTGGAGTTGACGGATCCCATGATTTGACTTGTCAATGGCACTGCGTTGGGAGGTGAAGTGGTGGAGGGGACTATCGGAGGAGGATTTGTAGGTGGCAAGTGGGTGTAGACATACCCTGGCGCCTGGGTTGCTTGTTGGGATGTATGGTGGGGTAGTTTTGGATGTTTGAGCCATCGGGTAGTAGAGAGGGTAAGGCACTTCTCTAGAGATGGTTGGCAGGGCCGGAGGCGGCAAGCCGGCAGTAGATGGGGCCAAGGGTGCTTGACTGTTTGGGACCGTGTCATATAGATTGAACCCCGGTGGGTACATGGAAGCGACACCCGGTAGGACAAGGGGAACATGAGTGATGGGCACATTTTGATGAGTGGCGGTTTGGGATGTGGGACGTGAGGTCCCCACATTTGGGTAAGTTTGAGGGGGCGGGACCCGACTGTACCCTTGAGGCGGCACATTCTCAATTCCTTCTTCGTCAGTGATTTCCACAAAGCCTCCGTCATTTTCAAACACAATGGCTACCCCTTTCTGTCTCATGATCTCCGTAACCCTATTCTGCATATCATTGAGGCGTTTTCTGTCATTCTCTTCCCGGGCCCTGGCGGCCTCTAAAGCCTGTACCAACTCTTCCCTGCTAAGACCGTTCGGATCTGTGGCATTATCACCCCCACTACTACTTCCTGCCGGGCTAGTCATTTGGAAAAACCTCAATGAAGCTGTCGATGAACTGTCCGACTCGGCACTAATCAGGCGATGACCCGGAACTCTGACCCACTTTTTATGCGCTGCGGAGAAGGAGATTTATTTCAGACTCAGGCATGGATTCGGGTCGGTGTTTAGGGGAAGACAGGCTTTAGGCTCATGCAACATGAAAGTTTATTATTATTGATTAATTATGTTCACGTTTACTTAAAACAGATTTATTCCTAACTGGTTGGAAAAGATCGCTCTTCTTTTTCGCAACTATTCTAAATCCTGGATCAGTGGAGGCCATCACTACGCCTATAGACCCCTCGTTTTTCACCTGTATTGCACGCTCCCAAGGACGGACTATCCCGGGCGAGGGTACTATAGGGCACGCGGATTCCACCGATCAAAAGAAATGAACCTAGGGTCTAGTGCATCGTAAGGTTCCCAATACGCGGGTCATCCTAATCATGGTTAAGCCCCAGTCGGGATCGAGACTTTTCTCGAAGGCTCCACCGACATTCCGACATGACCTCATTTTGAATGAGGCGTCTCGATCCTTGACCATGGGCTTCAGGATGATTAAAATAACTCGTTCATTAGGGCTTAACGACACGGTGTCACCCTATCCTTAGTACATGGCCCTTGCTAATTGCGGTCGTCACTAACACACGAGTTGGAGGCTGGTTAGGCCACACTTGCATTTCATCAAGGAGTCACAACTCGGGCATTAATTTGGCCACAATTAGCTTTGAGCGCGTATCAAGGATGTGGTAACGTGAACTAGACCAAAAACCAACCATAGTCACGGTATTTGTGTGTCACGGACAAGTGTGGTTGACTCGGTTCGGAAGGGAAGGTGGGATGGACCCGTGCGCGCATCGAAGGGAACAAGAGCGCCCAACGAGCTGCATCGTGGCATCCACCCCGGGTTTAAAGGGTATTTGGAACGTGCACGGTCAAGTGCGCGTGGTGTGAAGTCATTCTATGCTCCTTTTTTTTTGAGTAAAAAGAGAGAGATTTTCAATTCGTTTTTCTATAGCATGAGCATGGCATAAGCAAGATATGAACAAGTATGAACAAGCATGGATTGAGCAATTTATACACAACAAATCAAGGAATATAAGCAAACAAAGACCAAAACTTGTACGTGTACCAAGTTGTGCACAACAAAGAATTTTGAATCAAACTTTTGCAAAAGAAATATTTTACATTGAAACACTTTTGTACAAAGAAATTTGTGCACAACGAGAAGACTCAAGAAAAACCCTTACAAAAGGAATTATGCACGATGAGGTTTTGGAAACCATTTTATTGACAAAAGATCATGCATAACCAAGTTTTATTACCTTTTAAAACCAAGTTTTAGCCAAAAGAATGAAAGTAATGTGCACAAGTAAGACTGTAAATTTGGAACCTGGACAAGTAGAAGCAGAGGGGCACCCAGAATGTTGCAGCCCTGCACCAAACTGTTAATTGGCAACATTCTGGCCCCTACCCAAAGTAGCCGTACGGCTAAAGCAAGAGTGTGAAGATTTTTCTCAGTTTCTTCAACTTCTGATCATCCAGCCCCAGTTTATTGTATTTCCAGAACGTATGTACTCAAAACAGTTCAAACAGAAACATCAAACACACACAAATATGCAAGAAGTCAACTAACGGGAACGGGAGTTTGACCCACACAAGAATGTCCCCGAATCTTCTAGAAAGAAGTCCGAAAGCACTCTACTCCCCAGCAGAGTCGCCACTGTAAGGATCCCGCCCCGCGCGGAAACGCGATTGGTGTATGGGGCGAAACGCCAAACACGGGAACCGGTCAAATTTAACGGAGTCACCACATTTTGTTAATTTTGAACCCAACAAAATGACAAAGGTTTGAGTTAAAAGGTTCGGAGGTCAGCTTACAACTTGGGAGGAGTTTTTACGTCCTTTCAAGTTGCCTCGGACAAAGCCGAGTCTCCCTAAGTTAGTTAAAATGTGCATATGTGTGTGTGTATTTAACGGAAAAAGTTCTGTTGTTGATTTTATTTGAGAAACTCGGCTGAAAAAGGGTCCTTGAGTGATAAGATAAAGGTCAGAGGGAAAAACGGGCAATTTTGCCCTCCTACCTAAAGTAGCCGTACGGCTATAGGAGGCAATTCTGGGATTTTTACAGTTTGCTCAAGAACAGTCTAGTTCAGAACAGAAACAGGGCATTCTGTCTGAAGCTGGACAAACTGTTTTGATCCCAGTTTGAAAGAAATCCTTTTACAAGTTTTATAACATCATTCCTATGCTAAATGATCATCACTTGGTCCCCCCAAACAAGTATTTGGGTGTGATCATGAGCAATCATAGGAGAAAATCAAGAAAGTTGATGAATGTCCCCTTTGGACCAAAGTTGGTCATTTAGTGAATAAAGATTGGAACTTTATCACCAAGATGACATTTTATAACTTAAAATCCTTCCAAGAGTCAAAATAACACATAAAGATTGAATCTTTATGACCCAAAAGTGGGATTTTGAGGCTAAACCAAAGAGGAAAATGATGAACAATAAAGTTTCATCACCCTCATGATTATCATGGCCAAACAAGCATAACATTTAAATGAATAAGGAATGTAAATGACAATCAACAAGTCTATGAGTGTCTAGGTTTAGAACCTCTTCCATACAAGGTATGGAGGGCATCTTGGAACTTCTCATAGCTTGGACAAGATAGTAATGTAATAGATAGGTATATAGTGCTTGATAATGGACAAGTCTTGCAAGAAATAAAAGGTGCTTGAAATGGACAAGTCTTTGCATGAATGAAGAGTAAATACATGTATAACCAAGATATAAGAAAGAAAATAGGAGTAAGATGAAGAGAAGGGAGGGGGGAGGTGGCTTTACCTATGATGGTTATGGCCAATCTTCCTTTCTTCTCTCTTTTTGGTTTGTGATCACTCTCACTCTTACTCTGTGGTAATTCCAGCAGAGTGACCTCCCTAATGTGTATTTCTCCCCCCCTGAAATGATCACCAAGGGGTTCTATTTATAGGGACTGATGGTGCCCAAACCAGCCGTACGGCTAGGCCCCTCTAGTACCCAAAGCATCCGTACGGCTCAGCCTGGCGAGCTTCTGGATTTTTCCAATTTTATACCAGAGTAGCCCTGGAATTTATAACTTATCCTAGGGAGGTCCTGGCCTATTAGCTTATCCCTGAAACGGTGCTAAGGCTACCTCTAATATAGGTCGGTTTCAGATTGGGGTACTTACAATTATGAGTGAGTGTTACAAGTTACAACGATTAAGAACAAACTAACTCAAAGATCTTTAATCTATGAAAGAACAAATCCTAGACAATAACCGGTGTATCTCTAGAAGTATGATCGATGAGATCGGAACTTCAAGAGGTGTGTGTGTGTGTCAGAAATCTGGGCTCTATAAATCTATGAGATGAAGAGCACAGAATACAAGGCTTTAGGATCTGGGCTTAGTAAAGTATGAAGATATGAAGGTATGAAGGTATGAAGGCTGTTCTTAAGAATTCTGGAAATGAGCAAGAAATCTTCAAATCTTCAAAGTTTCTTTCTGAAAACAAAACACAAGCAAGTTGAAAAATGAGGATGAGCGGGCTATTTATAGTGGAGCTTCAAAAACTAGCCGTTGGAGCTCTGAGCAAGGACAATGAGCTGGCACAATGTGATTGGTGCGCATGTGTCCTTTATAGCCATTGGAGACAGAGCAAGAGGACAAACTTCAAACTTCTTCTAGAAGGATGACAGCTGTCTTCATTTGAAAATTCAAACTGAGGTGCGTCTCCATCTACGTGTATGTTGAGTGTGCTTGTTTTGTCGTATGTACACATCAGCACTTTGCTTAATCCAAAAAGCGTTGCTTGACTTGACGCTTTCCAAGCTTCTAGAATATGAGGTCAGGAAATAAGAGAATTGACTAAGGTAGAACTGCGCGCGCATGGAAGCCATGCGCATTGAGTTGCGCAGATTGGGTGCTGTGCATGGGAGTCATGCGCATCACACTTAGACAATTGCATATGAGACCTCAAATTCAAAGTATGAGCCCTAATTACTAAGCCTAGTCTATAAAGAGGACTTAGCTAAAAATTGAAGTTATAAAACTTCTTACATAGGGTCCTAAAGTCCTTAAAATATACTTAGGTGATGGTATCAATCAATTCTAACATATATAGGAGGGTTAAGTAATAAGCATACCCAACAATCTCCCCCTAAATGATTGATGCCATTACCTACTATAACAAAGGCAATTCATTGTACTTGATAATAACATGTCCATAAGAATGTAAACGGTAATTCATGTCTCAAGTCAATGTACACACTAGCCAGTGTTATAGATTTTTAGTCTATCCAAAAGAATGAACTTACAATAAGGGAAAGACAGAAATATCATTCAGCACATACATAATATTATGAGTTTAGGTTTAAGTATGAATGTTTAAACATCATGCAATGAAATATGAGCAGTTATGAATATGCGCATGAAGTTAAGTTAAATAATGCATTCATTGTTCCACAAACGAATGGTTTGAATTGAACAAGGTTTTGTGAAAACGCAATGATTCATTCTTCTCATTAAAACTTGAAATATATGAGTTACAGAGTACAAGTTTTACAATGGAAGATGTCGCGACCCCGACCCCGCGGGCCCGGAATACGCGAGCTGGACGTCGACTTAAACAATAAACTCTCAAATAATGAAGATAAAATTTTTTTCCTTTTTATACCAAAAGATGATAACACAATGTTTTGAAATCCAACTTCAACAACAAAATATAAACTAGTGTAAGCTCCATAAGCTTACACTCAAAATAATAAAATATACAAATTCTAATGACGTCAAGTTTGGTGCAACTATTCCCAAAAGGTTACACAGTTATGTAATGTAAACCCACCAATAACAACTTCCCCAAAAACCTCAACCCTCGCGACGTCCTCCTCGTGATCAGCGAGTCTAATCCTTTCCTCCTGGGGGGGGGGGGGTTAAGGAAAAACAAAGATAAAAGAAAGGGGGTGAGATAAATCTCAATAAGTTACTAATGCAACTACATGACATGCTATGATGCAATAAGCAATAAACAATAATAAATATCACTTAGCACATAGCATTTATCAATTAACAGATAGCAGCGGAAATAAACAAGTAACAAAGGATATTAGCCAAGGTTTCCCAACTGATAGAACCAAATAAAGGTCACTGCGCAGCTTCAATAATCAACAATCAACATCTTCATAGTAGCATGAAAGCTGGAGAGAAAACCCCCGGTACCGGAACTAATAATAATAAGGGGACAGTGACACACAGTCAAAGCCCAAAACCAATAGCTAAAGTGCTCACAAAGGGGCTAGCTCATCTCACATCCAAGGCGAATCTGGAGGAGGGGAATAATGGGGCAAAACAATGGTCAACATCACAATGGACTTGGCTTGTGCCATCATAATGTTTCCCATCGCCCAATCACGACACAAATACCAGCTGGACTTTTAAGTAAAGGCTAAGTAATAAAATACTAGCACGATAAACAACTAATGATTCCAAAGTAGGGAACCATTCCAAATAAATCACCACGAAGGTAAACCAATCCAAACAACACATCAAAAATGTCTAACATTCCCAAAACGGTACTTAATCAAATTTATTCATAAAAGAACCAATTCCAATTAATAAAGTGTTCCACGATGTTAACTTAAGTTAATTAGAGTAAATAAACTTAAACTAGGGAAGCCACTTAGTCTTAAACAAGCAAAAAGACAAATTTCCAGAACAGGGGGCGGGCGGGCGCTTGGAAGGGGGCAGGCGGGCGCTCAATTGACTAGAAGGTTTGGCGCAGGAAAAAGGCAGGTAGGCGGGCGCCTGGTTCAGCGCGGGCGGGCGCCTGGTCGACGGGCTGGGAGGGATTTAGCAGCTGGGTTCTTCCATTTTCAACCCAAATTTCACCCATTTCCTAAATGTTCAAAATCAACTCTTTCCATTTAGCAGCTAGGGAAGCCACTTAGTCTTAAGCAAGCAAAAAGACAAATTTCCAGAACAGGGGGCGGGCGGGCGCTTGGAAGGGGGCAGGCGGGCGCTCAATTGACTAGAAGGTTTGGCCGCAGGAAAAAGGCAGGTAGGCGGGAGCCTGGCTCAGCGCGGGCGGGCGCCTGGTCGACGGGCTGGGAGGGATTTAGCAGTTGGGTTCTTCCATTTTCAACCCAAATTTCACCCATTTCCTAAATATTCAAAATCAACTCTTTCCACAAGTTCAACAATGAATCAAAAACAACATCTAGGCTGAAAGGGGGCCTAATCAACATCATATATAACCCCAAACCAAGATTCAAACCCAACATTCATACAATCACCATTTTAAACCAAAAACCAAAATAAATTCCAAATAAATCCCAAACTCAATCAAACATCAAATGTATTAACTAAAGCATTATATAAACATGAAATGAACACTTTAGCATAAAAATAGGGGAAAAGCAACTTACTTGAATTTTTGAAAGATGGCGGAATTCGAATATTTTTGGCTCTACACGATCCTATCGACGATCTAAACACATTTCATAAAATGAGTACTAAGAAAAGATGAGAGGAAGATGACTAAAATGAAGAAAGAATGAGAGGAAGAACTTACCCTTTTTCACAACAATGGAGAGAGAAAGAGATTGAGTGTGTGTGTGCTGGGAAGTGAGGGAGGGGGTGAGGGAGAAGAGGGGAGTAGGGAGGGAGTAGGAGAATGATGAATTATTTTCAAAAGCTTACACTTAGACCCCCTCCTCCACTAACTACACAAACTCTAATACTTCCTACTAACAACTAAGACCAAATAATACTACACTAGCACAAATGACCCAAATAAAATGCTAGACACAAACTAATATTATGAGTTATAAAATGCGCACATAAATAATTAAATCAAATAAATAAATAAATAAATAATTATTTATTAATAAAATAGAGACGGGTTTTCGGGTCGTGACATTCACTTCCCCTTAAAAAAAATTCGACCCGAATTTTAACGAGACTTACCCGGATTAAAAAAGCCACGGATATTTACTCTCCATATCCTCTCGAAGCTCCCAAGTTGATTCCTCAAAATTGTGATTCCTCCAAAGAACTCTAACCAACAGAATGCTTTTGCTTCTCAACTCTTGGACTTTAGAATCAAGGATTCGAACCGGTCGTTCTTCGTAAGTCATGTCGGGCTCTATATCCTCCGGTACCCTCGGTAAAACGTGAGAAGGATCATGAACATACTTCCGAAGCATAGAAACGTGAAAAACATTATGCAACCGGTCCAAAGAAGATGGTAACGCAAGCCGATATGCTAGAAGTCCCACTTTCCCCAAAATCTCAAACGGTCCAACAAACCTCGGAGCTAATTTACCCTTCTTCACAAACCTTCGAATACCAACCTTCGGGGACACCTTCAAAAACACAAAATCTCCAGTCTGAAAATTAAGATCACTTCTTCGGTGGTCGGCATAGCTCTTCTATCGACTCTGGGCCGTCTTCAATCGATCCCGAATAATTTTAACCTTTTCCACCGAGTCCTGAACCATGTCAACGCCCCAAAGTTTTTCTTCCCCAACCACATCCCAACAAATAGGTGACCGACATTTACTCCCATACAAAGCCTCATACGGTGCCATCTGTATATTCGACTGATAACTATTATTGTAGGCAAACTCTGCAAGCGGTAGATGGGTATCCCACGAATCTGGAAAGTCAATTGTGCAAGCTCGTAACATATCCTCGAGAATCTGAATGGTTCTTTCAGACTGACCGTCAGTCTGAGGATGAAATGCGGTGCTAAACCTCAAATCGGTACCCAAAGCCTTCTGTAGCGCTTGCCAAAATCGGGATGTAAACCTGGGATCTCTGTCTGACACAATACTAACTGGAACACCATGTAATCTGACAATCTCATGAATATACAGATTCGCAAGTTTCTCCATCGAATAGGAAATGTCAACGGGTAAGAAATGAGAAGATTTAGTCAACCTGTCCACAATCACCCAAACTGCATTGATCCTCCTTCGAGTCCTGGGTAGTCCGGTTACAAAATCCATCGTAATGTGTTCCCACTTCCACTCGTGTATCTCAAGAGGCTGAAGTAGACCTGCGGGTCTCTGATGCTCTGCTTTAACTTGTTGACAGGTCAAACACTTTGATACATAATCTGCAATCTCCCTCTTCATGTTAATCCACCAAAATTCGGCACACACAATCTGCTATGGTAAGTCAACACTCCTTCAGAGTCAAGCTGGAAGTCCACATACTGTCTATCCCGAGCATTATCCATAATCTTCTTCAACTCTGGGTCATCCTTCTGAGTATCCTTGATTTGTTGAATTAATTTGGGAAATACATTAAGGTTCACAAAAATAGCTCCACGTTTCGACTCTTGGGGACGCCAATCTCGAGCATCCTCAAGCATTTTCCACTCTCGAACCATCATCGAAGCCACATAAGATTTTCTACTAATCGCATCGGCTACAACATTTGCTTTCCCGGGATGATAGGATATCTTACAATCATAGTCCTTCAAAAGTTCCATCCATCGACACTGCCGGTTGTTCAATTCCTTTTGAGAGAAGAGGTATTTCAAACTCTTGTGATCGGTAAAAATCTTAAACTTCGCTCCGTATAGGTAATGCTTCCACTTATGCAACGCAAAGACTATCGCAGCCAACTCCATATCATGAGTAGGGTAATTCTGTTCACTAGGGGTCAACTTCCTCGAAGCATAAGCAATTACTTTCCCATTCTGCATCAAAACACAACCCAAACCCTCTTTCGAAGCATCACTGTAAATCACTAAGTCGTCATTTTCATTTGGTAACGCTAGAATAGGAGCCGTAGTTAATCTCTTCTTTAATTCATCAAAGCTACTTTGACATTTTTCACTCCACACAAACGGTACATCCTTCCGGATCAACTGAGTCATCGGAGTAGCAATCCTCGAAAACCCTTCTATAAACCTTCTGTAATACCCGGCTAAGCCCAGAAAACTTCTGATCTCGGTCACTGTCTCGGGTCTCTTCCAATCCACTATGGCTTCTATCTTTGAAGGATCCACAGAAATCCCATCTTTAGAAATAATATGACCCAGAAATGAAACCTTATCGAGCCAAAATTCGCATTTACTAAACTTCGCAAACAACTGCTCCCTCGCAAGAATGGATAAAACTGTCCTCAAGTGTTGCTCATGCTCCTCTCGAGATTTAGAGTAGATAAGAATGTCGTCGATGAAGACCACTACGAACGAATCAAGATAAGGATGGAAAACCCAGTTCATCAAATCCATAAATACGGCAGGCGCGTTAGTCAACCCAAACGGCATAACCAAGAACTCGTAATGACCATAACGAGTGCGAAAGGCAGTCTTCGGAATATCCTCCGATCGAATCTTCAACTGATGGTACCCACTCCTCAAATCAAGTTTAGAAAACACCACGGAAGCTGATCAAATAAATCATCAATGTGAGGTAGAGGATACTTGTTCTTCACTGTAACCTGATTCAACTTTCGGTAATCAATACACAATCTCAAAGAACCGTCTTTCTTCCGCACAAACAAAACCGGTGCTCCCCACAGGGAAACACTAGGGCGGATAAACCCTCAATCAGGCAGCTCTTGTAACTGAACCTTTAGTTCCTTCAACTCTGCGGGAGCCAACCTATTCGGTGCCTTTGAAATCGGAGCCGTACCCGGAAAAAGGTCTATACAAAACTCTATCTCACGATCGGGAGGCATATCATATTCAGAAGAGAAAACATCGGGAAATTCTCTAACTACTCGAACACTCTCCAAACTAGGGGATTCTTTCCTAGTATCAAGCACACTAGCCAAGTACCCCTCACAACCACGATGCAATAATCTCCTAGCTTTCACATAGGAAATCATACGAATATTCCTACCCAAAGGCATAGCCTCAAAAACAAATTTAGGCATATTGGGAATAGAAAAAGTAACAACTTTCTTACGACAATCAACAGAAGCATGAAACTTGCTCAACCAATCCATACCCAAAATAACATCAAAGTCTTGAATCGGAAGGACTACCAAGTCCGCACACAAGACACGACCACATATAAGCACATCACAAGCACGAAATACTCTATCGGTCACCAAACATTCTCCTATAGGGGTCGACACCTCTAGCACATAAGGTAATGACTCAAATGCAGCATTTAGCAAAGAAGCAAATTGCACAAATATGTAAGAATGCGATGATCCTGGATCTACTAACGCACAAGCGCTCACATTAGACACAGAAACAATACCTCCAATAACAGAAGGATCATCGGTAGCTTGTTGTTGATTCATGGAAAATACCCTTCCTTGGACCTTGGGCTTCCCCGTAGCATCTCTTTTCTGACCCTGTGGAGCACCAGCCCCTACCCCAGATGGTTGACCCCTGCCTCTAGTACAATCCCTTGCAAAATGCCCCATTTGACCACAATTGGTACACTTGCCCTGTTTCTTCCAACACCGGTCCTCTGAATGACCCTCCTTTTGGCAATAGGAACAAAGTCTCCTATGTTGGTCCCCTTGGTTCCCGGCAGTAGTGCCCGGGTTCCTTGGGATTGGTTGCCCTCGGGACTGATATTGTCCCCCAAAGTTACCTCGGTTATCTGAACGGTGTTGTGGTTGAGATTTAGCATGGCTTCCTTGTTTACCCGTATTCGATGCCTCAGTTTTCCTCTTATATTCTCCAATGTCTTGCTCGATTAAGTATGCACGGTCTACTGCATCCTGGAATGTCACAATCCTCTGGGCTATAAGCTGAGTACGGATGGATGTCTTCAAACCGCGGATGAACCTCATGGCTTTCTGCTCCTCAGTCCTCACAAGATAGTCACAGTACCGGGCTAATTCTGTGAACTTAGCCGAGTACTGAGCTATAGACAACAAAACTTGCTCCAAGTTGAGAAGCTCGATCTCTTTTCGGTTTTGATCTACTACCGGAATGAAATGCTCCTTGAATTTCCGCACAAACAATTCTCACGCATACACTGTGTGAGTATCATCCCAACTCGCTTTAACCCCTTTCCACCAATGCTCGGCGGCACCCACAAGCTTATAAGCAGCGAACCGGACCTTGTCCTCATCGGTGCAACCAAAGACATCGTAAATTTTCTCCATCGATTCTATCCATAGCTCGGCTTTCTTCACATCGGGTTCCCCATTATACTCCGCCGGTTTCAGTTTCAAGAATTGTTCCAAACCGTATCGGGGTGGTGGTGCTTGCTCTACTCTCGGCCCTTGGTCATGAATAGCCTTCATGCCGCCTCGAACATGCCTTGGAACATAGCACGGTTCTCTTCCCGAAGATCATTCTGATTCTGAGTCCCACTAGAACCTTCGCCCGTTCTTCTTCTAGCCATTGTGAATAATTATCTGCATAAAACATCAACCGTTACTCACTCTGAACACAACTACCCTCCTAGGTCATACTAGTCCACCTAGACTTATACTTAGAGCTAAACCATAGCTCTGATACCAACTGTCGCGACCCCGACCCCGCGGGCCCAGATTACGCGAGCCGGACGTCGACTTAAACAATAAACTCTAAAATAATGAAGATAAAAAAAAATTCCTTTTTATACCAAAAGATGATAACACAAAGTTTTGAAATCCAAATTGAACAACAAAATATAAACTAGTGTAAGCTCCATAAGCTTACACTCAAAATAATAAAATATACAAATTCTAATGACGTCAAGTTTGGTGCAACTATTCCCAAAAGGTTACACATTTATGTAATGTAAACCCACCAATAACAACTTCCCCAAAAACCTCAACCCTCGCGACGTCCTCCTCGTGATCAGCGAGACTAATCCTTTCCTCCTGGGGGGGGGGTTAAGGAAAAACAAAGATAAAAGAAAGGGGGTGAGATAAATCTCAATAAGTTACTAATGCAACTACATGACATGCTATGATGCAATAAGCAATAAACAATAATAAATATCACTTAGCACATAGCATTTATCAATTAACAGATAGCAGTGGAAATAAACAAGTAACAAAGGATATTAGCCAACGTTTCCCAACTGATAGAACCAAATAAAGGTCGCTGCGCAGCTTCAATAATCAACAATCAACATCTTCATAGTAGCATGAAAGCTGAAGAGAAAACCCCCGGTACCGGAACCAATAATAATAAGGGGAAAGTGACACACAGCCAAAGCCCAAAACCAATAGCTAAAATGCTCACAAAGGGGCTAGCTCATCTCACATCTAAGGCGAATCTGGAGGAGGGGAATAATGGGGCAAAACAATGGTCAACATCACAATGGACTTGGCTTGTGCCATCATAATGTTTCGCATCGCCCAATCACAACAAAAATACCAGCTGGACTTTCAAGTAAAGGCTAAGTAATAAAATACTAGCACGATAAACAACTAATGATTCCAAAGTAGGGAACCATTCCAAATAAATCACCACGAAGGTAAACCAATCCAAACAACACATCAAAGATGTCTAACATTCCCAAAACGGTACTTAATCAAATTTCATAATGTATTTATTCATAAAAGAACCAATTCCAATTAATAAAGTGTTCCAGGATGTTAACTTAAGTTAATTAGAGTAAATAAACTTAAACTAGGGAAGCCACTTAGTCTTAAACAAGCAAAAAGACAAATTTCCAGAACAGGGGGCGGGCGGGCGCTCAATTGACCAGAAGGTTTGGCCGCAGGAAAAAGGCAGGTAGGCGGGCGCCTGGCTCAGCGCGGGCGGGCGCCTGGTCGACGGGCTGGGAGGGATTTAGCAGCTGGGTTCTTCCATTTTCAACCCAAATTTTACCCATTTCCTAAATGCTCAAAATCAACTCTTTCCACAAGTTCAACAATGAATCAAAAACAACATCTAGGCTGAAAGGGGACCTAATCAACATCATATATAACCCCAAACCAAGATTCAAACCCAACATTCATACAATCACCATTTTAAACCAAAAACCAAAATAAATTCCAAATAAATCCCAAACTCAATCAAACATCAAATGTATCAACTAAAGCATTATATAAACATGAAATGAACACTTTAGCATAAAAATGGGGGAAAAGCAACTTACTTGAATTTTTTGAAAGATGACGGAATTCGAATATTTTTGGCTCTACACGATCCTATCGACGATCTAAACACATTTCATAAAATGAGTACTAAGAAAAGATGAGAGGAAGATGACTAAAATGAAGAAAGAATGAGAGGAAGAACTTACCCTTTTTCACAACAATGGAGAGAGAAAGAGATTGAGTGTGTGTGTGCTGGGAAGTGAGGGAGGGGGTGTCACGACCCGAAATCTAGGCTCTATTTTATTAGTAATAAATGATTATTGTTTAATTATTTGCCTATCTATTTATTTAAATTATTATTTATTTAAATATTTATGTGTGCATTTTATGTGTTATAATAATTATGCCTAGTATTTTGTTGGGTCTTAATTGTTAGTAGGGAGTGTAGAAATTGTGTGTAGTGTTAGTAGATGGGGGAGGGGCCTAGATGTAACTTTTAAAAAAAAAAAAAATTCCCCTACTCCCTCTCTTCTCCCTCACCCATCTTCCTCTCCCAGCAACTCTCTCCCTCTCTCTAGCTTTTGGTGAGTTTTCTTCCTCCTTACTTCACTCTTCATTTTGTCCATCTTCCTCTTGTAATCTCTCATTTCTTAAAACGTGAAACTTGTTTAGATCGTCGATAGGATCGAGTAGAATAAAAAAGAATTGAATTCCGTCAACTTTGAGATTTATCAAGTAAGTTACTTTTCCCCCCATTTCGATGTTAAAATGTTCATATCATGTTCATATAATGCTTTTGTTGTTATATTTGAAGTTTGGATGAGGTTGCAATTTATTTAGAATTTATTTGGGTTTTTGATCAAAAATGGTGATTTATGAATGTTGGGATTTGATTCTTGATTTTGGGTTTTAAGTGTTGTTAGATGAGTCTTTTTGGACTCATAAGTTGTTTTGGTATATTAGTAAACTAGTTGTAAGGTTGGATTTTGGTTGAAATGTGTTTTGGGTATGAAAATGGAAGAACCCATTTTGTTCTTCCCGATTTCCAGCATTTCAGAATATTGGGCGACCGCCCAAAAATGTCTGGGCGACCGCAAACCTATCTGAAAGGTTTTGTTCTTGTTTGATGGCTTTTTGGGCGACCGCACAGTTGGGTTTGGGCGGCCGCACAGTCCTCTGAAAGTTTTCATTTTGTTGGTTGGTGTGATTGAAGAATGCGTTTTAGTCCAAATCTTGGGTGTCCTTCTAGTTGACCTTAGTGAACATTGTAGTACACTCTAGTGATAGAATTGGGTCCTTTGTGATCAAGTTTGTGTTTGAAATTAATTAAGTGTTAATTAGGATTTGGAACATCTTATTGAGATATTGTTGGTTTGACTTATCTTTGTGATGATCATTTGGTATATGTTTGGGCATCTTATGATATGTTCGTGATTGTTCCAATCGAATTGATTTTCGAGTGAGCCTTGGTCTAGGTTTTAGGCGATGTCCTATAGTACCTAGAGGGTGGTTACTGAACACCAAAGTGTAGGGTTTAGTCCAGTCGTGATCATGTTCTAATAAGTGTAACCTTTTGGATTAGTTTGGGGTGTTTAGAATGGGTTCGTTATGAACGGAGATAAAGCGTGAATTGGCAATTGGGTACCTATGGTTTGATTAACCTTAAGATGTATTCATTCGGATCTCTTATTTGGAATTCCAGGTGTGACGAGATGGTTGAGTTCATAGTCCTAGTATATCTTCTGAGTAAATGTTTATGATCACTTTGGTAATAGTCATTGTGCTATTTGTGAGCGACCGTTTGGGTTGTGCTCTTAATGAGTAACTTGTGAGTATCATATTTAGGATGTATTTGGTACGTGCCTTATCTTGGAATCATTATGTGTTAATGGTCAATGTTGTTGGACTCTTTAATGAGAAACTCCTATTGCTATTGTTGTTGAACTCTTCTTGAGTAATCGTTTGCATCTTTTGTGGTGATTTATTGGTATGATTCACTACTTTGGAATCAATGGTTGTTTATTGTGCTAGTATTTTATTACTTAGCCTTTACTTGAAAGTCCAGCTGGTATTTTGTGTGTGTTTGGGCGATGCGAAACATTATGATGGCACAGCCAAGTCCATTGTGATTGTTGACCATTGTTTTGCCCCATTATTACCCTCCTCCAGATTGGCCTTGGATGTGAGAAGAGCTAGCTCCTTTGTGTGCATTTTAGCTTTACTTGGAGCATGACTTTGTGGCATGTCTCTCGTCCTTTATGACACTTCATTTGGTTATTGGTTCCGGTACCGGGTTTTATCTTCAGCTTTTATGCTACTATGAAGATGGTTTGTTGATCGATGGGTTGATCGGTCGCTTCTGACCGGGGTTTTCTCTTTAGCTTTTATGCTACTATGAAGATGTTGATTATTGAAGCTGCGCAGCGACCTTTATTTGGTTCTTCAGTTGGGTGAAACCTTGGCTATGTATCCACTTATGAGTGTTTATTTCAGCTTTATGTGTTGCATGATGAGCTGGTCGTTATTTCCAACCGGTATGGGACGGTTGGCGATAGGGAGCCTCTCATTTGTTGTTATATGTTTATTTATATGATTGATTATTGGATGTTACCGTTCGTCAGCATGTCACTTATTATTCCGCTGCTATCTGTCTTATGTTAATTGCTATTGGTCATTGCATATTAGCATGTCATGTAGTTGCATTAGTAACTTACTGAGATTTTATCTCACCCCATTTATTTCCATCTTTGTTTTTCCTTAACCCCCCCCCAGGAGGAAAAGGATTAGGATTCGCGGTTCAAGGAGGACGTCGAGGGGATTGAGATTTTGGGGCAGGTTGTTATGGATCGGTTTACATTATTTAAATGTATAACCTTTTGGGGATAGTTTTACCATTATTGACGTCATTAAGAATTGTATATTTTATTCTTTTGGGTTTAAGCTGTGGAGCTTATGTTGGATGTACATTGCTGATTTAATCTTGGATTTGTAAAACCTTGTGTTATCATCTTTTGGTTCAAAATGGAAATTTTTAACTTCGGTATTTCATAGTTTTGGTTTTAAGTCGACGTCCAGATCGCGGCCTCGAGCCCGCGGGGTCCGGGGTCGCGACAGGGGGTGAGGGAGAAGAGGGGAGTAGGGAGGGAGTAGGAGAATGATGAATTATTTTCAAAAACTTACACTTAGACCCCCTCCTCCACTAACTACACAAACTCTAATACTTCCTACTAACAACTAAGACCAAATAATACTACACTAGCACAAATGACCCAAATAAAATGCTAGACACAAACTAATATTATGAGATATAAAATGCGCACATAAATAATTAAATCAAATAAATAAATAAATAAATAATTATTTATTAATAAAATAGAGATGGGTTTTCAGGTCGTGACAGAAGAAAAATCAAAAGCAAAAAAATTTATGCGCATCAAAAACTTACATATGCGCAGCAAAAAGATTACAAAACTAATCTATGTTGATCCTTGACAGCACTTCCCTTCGCTCGTTCTGCAGGCTTGTGAACTTTTTCATCAACTGAATCTTCAGTTGCTGAAACTTGGCATTGTATTCCACAGCCTGATTGACATAAGTCTTCATCCCACTGCGCATCAGGTCATTGTCTTTCTAAAGATCTTCAAAGACTCTATTGAATCCATTTTCTAGCGTATCTATCTGATTTGATAGAGTTTGCTGAGAAGATGAAATCAAGTCTTGAATTTCCATCTGCGCATCCACCAAGCTCTTGGTCAGCTCCACCTGAACCATATTTTGACTGGCTTGCATATCTAGCATAGCCTGGTTCATCTTGGAATTTAATGTATCACCAAACTGAACTAAGAAATTTGTCATGTGGCTTTTAAGTGCATCAAAGGAGGCGGAGGAAGAGCTGTAATCACCTGGCGTGAAGTTCTCAAGTGCATTTAAAATCTTGGCAGTTTTAACTTGAATAACATCATTCATAGTACCTGCCAAGGTGCATAGAGCTTCATTCAGACCATGAATAGATGGGATCTTTGAGACCGCAGTGGTAAGAACACCAAATTCATGCTCTACGTCTTGGCGCAGGGAATCAAAAGTAGGCGCAGCATCAGAACTGTTTGCCTTTGTTGTAGAACTCTCCCCCTTAATGGCATAATCAATTGCCTGAAGTAAACTGGCCTGCGCATCGAGCCTTGCTGACTGCGCATCCAGTTGCTCTTGAATTTTAGCTTGCACAGTGACCACCTGAAAATGCTAGGTTTGCGCGGCAAATTATTTGCTTGAATTGTTTGGAGTATGGCCATGATCTGGCACATGTCTGTTGAGGAACTGGAGGGATCTGAGGGAGCAGGAGCTGGAGGAACTATGGGGATAACTTGTGGAGAAGTCTAAGAAGCCCCAGTAGTGTGCGCAGGAATAGCAGTAGTAGCAGTATCAGGAGTAGAAGGAGGAGTACCTTGCGCATGAATAGGAGATGGAGGCACAGCGTAGTCCTCTGAACTAGAATCAGCTGCGTCTTCAACGATTGGCGCATCAGGTTCAACTGTAGGATCAGGCGCATCAAAATCAAAGCCATCACCATCAATATAGATAGGTGGGGCTTGCTGCACAGTATTCCTTTGTGCAATTGTATCTAGCCTTGCTTTCCTCGCAATGTCACACGCAGTCAAGTCAGTGCGCTGAGGATCAAACTCAGTATCTGATAAATCTTACATAGATCTCTTTGTTGCGCGTTTCTTCAGTCTGCGCTTTGTCTTCCTCTTCTTGGCAGATAAAGGAATTTCATCCTCACTAGAAGTTTCCTTATGAGGCTCCCCTGAGCTAGTGCAGCCTTAGAAGTTCCAGCAGTTGAATATTTGGAAGGGCTAATGAGAGGGTCATTGGGAGCACCTTCAAAGATGTCTTCTTCCTGGGGCGCAGGAGTAGAAATAGAGGCGCGCGCAGACTTAGGCACAGGAGGAGGAGGAGGCTCAGTAGCATCATCATCACCTACTTGAATGTCTTCATCAGACTCATCAAGTAAGGTCCTCAATACCTTAGATTGCTTATTCTTCTTCTTCTTCTCTTCTGGCGTAGCAACCTTTGACTTCATTGACTTCTTTTCAGGCACTGGTTCAGCAGCATCCTTGCATTTTAGAGCAGGCGCAGTAGGATCTTGAATAGTTATACCAGGCGCAGAAGTAGACTTCTTAGCCTTCTTTTTCTTACGCGGCGCATCAGCTACTGACTTACCCTTCTCCTTATCACCAACTTTACTCAGCACAGGTTCATAAATAGAATCATCTTCAGACTCTGACTTAGAGGAAGAGGCTTCCTTTACCTCACTATCAGAAACAGGAGGTGAGCCTTGATCTTCAGGGTGGATATGCGCATAGTTGATAGTGACAGAAACCCCGCGTATTGAACTTTTCAGGCACTGGACAGGAATGTCATCATATATTCGATCTACTTCTTCTGTGTTACTGAAGAACTCATCTATGTATTAACGGAGGATGAAGGATTGTCCTTTGGTGAAGAGAGGTAGGATGCCAGAGTTGTTCATGAGCTCCATTATGTAGCATCCAAGCGCATCCTTCTTTAAATCTTCCGCATCAATTTCCCAACCGGGAATAAAATAATTTAAATTCTGCGCAAAACAAAAGGTTATGAATTAGATCTGGACATGTGCATAGAGAGAAGCGCATGCGCATGAGCGATAAACGCAGGCGCATGAACTGGACTCCATACTTAGAATAAAAATTAAAAATATAAAGGGTAAAATGTTCAAAAACACAAATTTAAACTACACGCCTAAAATAAGCGCGAAAAGCATAAACAAAAACAATAATCATGGTTAGGCACATCATATGACTATTCACTAAGAACATGCATGGAATACATGAAGAACACGGAGAACATGAAAATGTCAAAGTGTTCCAAAATGCATAAAAAGCATATCAAAATGTTCGTAATGAAAAATCACACACAAATAAGTAAACCAAAATAACAACAACAAGATCAAACACCTAGAATCTGAGAAAAACGAAAGAGAATACGAAAAGTCAAAAAAACGAAAATCCTCAGAAACCAAATCAAACATTCATTGATCGTAAAAAAAATTATATAAATGAATATCTAAGAGAAAACCGAGCATACAGCATCAAATAATTTGAAAAATGAGCAACGGATCATAGAGAAATCCGAAAGGGGAAAAAAAAAACCAAACCTTCAAACTCAACAATGGCGGAAAGCAGAAAAAGGAGTTGAGATTCTTACCATTTGAGGGTCTTCTTGTTTCTTTGTTGTTTTCTTTGGAGCCATGAATATATAAGGAGAAAATATACACGAAAATGGAGTAAAACAAAATGGAAAGAGTGCAGAGAAAGAGAGATGTCAGAGAGAGCCGAAAAGATGAGAGAGAAAGAGGCGGTTGAGAAAAAATTTACAGAGAGTAGAGTGAGGAGAGAGATGGCGTTTGAGGGTTTAATCATCAAAACGGGTAAGACGATGTCACCAGGCGCTGACAAGTTGGTAAAAGTCATGCGAGTGAGGCGCACGTGCAGGTGAGGCGGACTTGCGAATGACGTGGCCCAATGAGGAACGCGCGTGAGAAGCCCTAGGCGCGCGCGTGTGTCAGTCATTAATGGCCAAAAAGAATCTTTTCAACTTCCCTCATAAGTAGCACACAACAAGTATTTATGGCGCATCAATCAATGCTTTTTGCATTAAATGACTGGGACATGCGCAGGGGTAAAATAGTAACTTCCTAATAAATTTCAAAAAATAAGGACGAGGGAAAAACTAATTGCACAAGTACCCTTGCGAATTATGTGCTGACTCAGCTGTAAGGATCCTCCCCCTCGGGGCGAAACAGGTGCGCTCGAGGAAGAAAAGCCAAACACGGGAACTAAACATATTTAACGGAGTCGCCACATTTGTTAACTTTTAACCCAACAAATGAAAATGGTTAGAGATCAATGAGTTCAGAGGTCACGTTACGACTTAGGAAGAGTTTGACGTCACCCAATTCACCTCGGACAAAGCCGAGTCTCCCTTATGTTTGTTAACGAAAAGTGCATGTGTGTATGTGTGTTTTTAACGAAAAACTGTAGTTTTAACTGGTTATTGATTTTAACAGAGGAAAAAGGGTTTATTTGCATAAACATTGACAAAACAAGATAGAAAGGAAAAAAATGTCCCTCTGACCCAACTTAGCTGTATGGCTAGGAGGGGTCTTCCCGGGGATTTCGACAGTTTATCAAGAAATAATCCATTTCCAGACAGAAACAGAGCATTCTGCAAGAACTGGACCAAACTGTTCTGATTCCAGTTTATGTTTGAACAAAAATACATAAATAAACTCATTCCTATGCTCTTTGATCATCAAATGCACCTCAAAACATGGATTTAAGGGTGATCAAGGCAATCATTGGACAAATATCAATGAGGGTGGCAAACATGCCTTTTTGAACCAAAGTGACCATTTGATGAGTAAAGATTAGAACTTTACCATCAAAATGGCCCTTTTATGAAAGATTAATCCTTTAGGGACAAAAATATAACATAAAGATTAAATATTTATGACCCAAACTTGGGGATTTTGGGCTAAATCAAGAATGGGGATGATAAAGATTATGACTTTATCCCCAAACATGATCATCATGGCCAAGATCATTTAATATAAACATAAGTATATATATGCTTTCACCATATAAACAGATCCTTAAGCTTTTTATAACAAGGAAACTAATAAATCATGATCATCCTAGGTTTTAACCACTTCTCATACCAAGATGGAGGGCACGTTGAATCATTTCATGATTTGGATCGCAATATATATATATATATATATATATATATATAAAAAAATATATATATATATATATATATATATATATATATATATATGTAGCAATATATGTGCTTGAATGGACAAGTCTTACAAGAATGTAAAAGTGCTTGAATGGATAAGGCTTGCAAGGTAAAATAAAGAGAAATACAAGAACATAAACAAGATAATCAAGAAATAAAAGGAATTTTGAGATGGAGCGAAGGTGGGGAGAAGGGGGCTTCACCTATGGTGTGGTTCTTGCCTATCTTCCCCTCTTTTCGCTCAATTTATATGGTGGTTTTCTCTCAGTTTTTGATTCTGCAGAGTTTCCACTCTTTTAATCACAATTTCTCCCCCTGAAATGATCAGCAATGGTCTCAATTTATAGGGATTGAGGGTTCCTAAACCAGCCGTACGGCTAGGCCCCTCTAGTACCCAAACCATCCGTACGACTCAACCTGGCGAGCTTCTGGATTTTTCCAATTTTAATTCCAGAGCAGTCCTGGAATTTTTAGTTTATCCTAGTGAGGTCCTAGCCTATCAGTTTATCCCTGAATGGTGCTAATAATTCCTCTAAAGTTGGTTGGTTTCAGATTGGGGTACTTACATCAGCAAGTCAAGGACCTAGGTACAATTAACGAAAAGAAAACTTACCTGAGGTCCACATGGCATGCGCATGATGCGAATGCGCAGCTCTATAATGTGCAGAGTTTCTTAGAAAACTCAGAAATGATTTGCCTTATGTGCAACATCATGTGCGCTTGAAATGCGCAGGCGCATGAGGCATTTCTAACTTGGAATATTTTCAAGTAAACACAAAATCATTAGTATTGACAAATCATATGGACAAGATTTAGCTAAGTTCAAGCATACCCATTTCACCTCTCAAAAAGATGAACCTTGTTGGTAGTGGTGCCCTAGGCACGTTTAATAAACGTTGTAATTGTTATCATTTATTTCATATCAATAAAGAGATGTTTTGATTATTATTGTTGTTCATGTTTACTTATAATAATCTCCGTCCCTAGTACTTGTTAAGCACTAGTATAAAGGCTAAATGATCATGGGATGATCATGTTAGATTTATGGGTACTTGTTTGGAACAAGGTACTGGACATGACCCGCTGTATGAGATTTATGTCATGGTTTATGTCGTACATATATCTCATATTAGTTATGTCATTTGAATCCTTAGACATGAAGTTATTATAGTCTTCCACTTGATGAACATTATGTTTGACATATTCAAACGCTATCTTTAACCGGGTAGTTATAAAGGATATGATTGGCATAATCGGATTCACGTAGGGAAGAGTAATAAGCTAAATGGATTTGTCCCTCTTCGGAGAGATGTAAAGCTTAGGCCTCTCGTAGGAATGATGTTGATGAAAATGTTTGGCCGGACTCAAATGAATTGATTAGATCAATGTCATTTGCATTATCAACATATTCGGAATCGAGAAAGTATTGAACAAAACAAGTTGACTTGTTGACCATGAATTGTGTTCGATGACATCGTGGACAAAGGGATTGTGACATGTTTTATAGGAATGCGAACTTGTATCTAGTTATACAATTTGGGTAGGTATGACGGTTTGCTAGAACCTAATCATATCTTATGGTTTCATGTTTGAACCCATTGCCAATTTAGTGTAATCCTAGAGGGTCACACACAATAGAACGAATCGTAAATAAGGACTATATTGGAATTTGGAAATTAGGGAAATCTGGGGAAAGTGTGTGACCGCACAAAAGGGCTTGGGCGGCCGCACAGTTTAGCTCAGAAAGTACCAGAAACCTTCCAGATAGATGTGCGACCGCACAAGGGTTTTGGGCGGCTTGCACACCATGTCGGGACTGGTTTCCTAATTTGATTTGAAAAGGAATTTTGGACGGGTTTAGACACAAGTTTCCTATTTGGAATAGGTCTAACTTGTATATAAACAGCCAAATTCGGGCCAGAACAATACCAATGCTTTTGAGAAAGTCTCCAAAGAGTTTGAGAGAGTTTATTTTGTTCTAAGATATCTTAGATTGAAGAACAAAATAATACACATACATAATTCCATATAGTTCATATTGTTTGTGAAAACGTGTTTCACAATTTTGGTCTAGCAACCAAGATCAAGTGTTGTTGATATTCGTTCAAGGTGTGGATACCGCTAGAGGGTGAAGCTTATCATCTTCAAAGTTCGTGTTTTTACTTGTTCGTGATTAAAGCTTCAATTTCTCCACCAAGAATCAAAGACCAAATTCAAAGTCATCAAGGGTTAGTTTTTCTAATATTCATATTGCAAGTATTTGATTCAATCATATGAATGCATCTATGGGCTTTGGGTTTCATAAAATTTTGAATGCTATTTTCTACTGCGCATGTTACATCGAAACCCAACAAACCTTTTAGCATCTAGTGCTTTTGTAAGAATATCAGCGATTTGATAGTCGGTTCCCACGTGTTCCAAAAGAAAGTTGCCTTTCTCCACGTGGTCTTTGAGGAAGTGATACTTGATGTCTATGTGTTTGGTCTTTGAGTGCATGACAGGATTTTCAGAAACTGCAATTGTTGATGTATTATCGCAGTAGATGGGACAATTTTCTTCTTTGATGTCATAGTCCACCAATTGCTACTTCATCCATAGAATCTGACATCAACAACTTCCAGCAGCGATATATTCTGCTTCTATTATGGAGACAGATACTGCAGCTTGTTTCTTACTTGGCCATGACACAAGTCGATATCCGAGGAAATGACAAGTGCCACTTGTGCTTTTCCTGTCAATTGTGCACGCTGCATAATCCACATCTGAATAACCTACAAGTTTAAAATTTGAATCTTTGGTGTACCAAAGTCCAAGGTTAACAGTGTCAGAGAGATATCGTATAATACATTTCACAGCAATTAAGTGCGCTTCTCTAGGGTCAGATTGATAACGAGCGCAAACACAAACACTAAACATTACATCAGGCCTACTAGCAGTAAGATAAAGGAGTGAACCAATCATACCTCAGTAAAGAGTTTGATCAACCTTTTTACCTTTTAAATCTTTGTCGAGTTTGTTGTCGGCAACCATTAGAGTGTCGTATGCTTTAGCATTTTCAAGTCTAAACTTTTTGATTAGATCATTTGTGTATTTAGCTTGGTTGATAAATATGCCTTCATTTAATTGCTTGATTTGAAGCCCGAGGAATAATGTGAGTTCTCCCATCATGCTCATCTCAAACTTGCTCTTCATTAGTTTCTCAAAGCGCTTGCACAACAATTCATTAGTAGAACCAAAAATAATATCATCGACATAAATTTGAACAAGTAATTTATGATCATTATGTTTGGCAATGAAAAGAGTAGTATCAATTTTACCGCGAGTGAAGCCTTTCTCAATGAGAAACTTGGATAGTGTATCATACCATGCTTTTGGCGCTTGCTTGAGCCCATACAAAGATTTCTGGAGTTTGTAGACGTGATTCGGAAATTGTGAATATTCAAACCCAAGTGGTTGAGCTACGTAGACTTTTTCTTGGAGTTCACCATTCAGAAACGCGCTCTTCACATCCATTTGATATAACTTGAAGTTCTTGTGAGCAACGTAAGCTAGAAAGATCCTTATAGCTTCAAGTCTTGCTACGGGTGCAAAAGTATCATCGTAGTCGATTCCTTCTTCTTGCCTATAGCCTTGCGCAACCAATCTTGCTTTGTTTCTTGTGATGGTTCCATTCTTGTCCATCTGGTTTCTGAACACCCATTTCGTACCAATCACTCCTTGGTCATTTGGTCTTGGAACAAGAGTCCAAACATTACATCGTTCAAATATATTGAGTTCTTATTGCATTGCAACAACCCAATTAGGATCTTGGAGTGCTTGATCAGCCTTCTTCGGTTCAATTTGAGAGATAGAGATACAGTGTAAGCATCAAAGTTTGTATCTCTCCTTGTACGAACCCCAACATGCAGATCACCAATGATGTTAGTGATTGGGTGATCTCTAACTTCATGAACTTCAGGAGGTAAGTTAGGTTGAGTTGTAGTAACTTGAAGGTCTTCAATTTGTACATCTTCACCAGCATCAAAATCATTAAAGTTAGGGGGTTGAACTGGTTCAGAATTGAAAGTGGGAGTGACACCAGATGGGTCATTAGAATGAGGCGCATGAGTAGAATCATCAGGTGCATTGTAAGCTACAACTGAAGCTTCACTTGGTGCGCTATTTACATGGCTTTGCGCAACTGATGTAGATGGATTTCCTTGAGTTGATGCATTCTGATCTTATGTAGGCGCAACACGGATGGGAGCACCTATCTCAATAGACTCAACAGAATCATCAACAACATTGGGGGCCAAATATGGCTCAAGGGAGAGAATGTTTATCAAATGTAACATGTACAGATTCAACTATCACTAATGTAGATCTATTGAAAATGTGAAAAGCATTAGAATGTTTAGTATACCCAACAAAAATACCTTCGCCCGCTTTGGCATTGAATTTACCTCTATGTTCGTTTCCATTGTAGAGGATATAGAATTTGCAACCAAAGATTTTGAAGAATGCAATGTTGGGAGTTCTTCCATGCTAAAGTTCATACGGAGTCTTGTTATGTCGTTTGTTGATGAGGGAACGATTTTGAGTAAAGCATGCGGTGTTGATAGCTTCTTCCCAAAAGTACTTAGGCAATTTAGCTTCAGCTATCATCGTCTTTCCCACTTCAATAAAGTTCTATTTTTCCTTTCCACAACACCATTTTGTTGAGGAACTCCAGCTGTTGATGTCGCGACCCCGGACCCCGCGGGCCCGAGACCGCGATCTGGACGTCGACTCTAAAACCAAAACTGAGAAATACTAAAGTTAAAAATTTCATTTGATACCAAAAGGTAATGATCCAAAGTTTTACAAAACCAAGTTTGATAAAAACCAATTACAACTATCATAAACTTCCACAAGTTTATGCCCCACAAAATACAAATATACAATTCTTAATGACGTCATTGTTTGGTACAACTACCCCAAAAGGTTACACATTTACATAATGTAAACCAACCTATAACAACCTTCCCCAAAAGAATGGATCCACACTCGACGTCCTCTTTCTCGTGATCAGCGAGACTAATCCTTAGCACCTGGGGGGGGTTAAGGAAAAACAAAGACAAAAGAAAGGGGGTGAGATAAATCTCAATAAGTTACTAATGCAACTACATGACATGCTATGATGCACGAAGCGATAAGCAATAATAAATATCACATAGCACATAGCATTTATCACAAAACAGGTAGCAGCGGAAATAAACACATAACAAAGGATATAGCCAAGGTTTTCCAACCGGTACATCCAAATAAAGGATCGCTGCGCAGCTTCAATAATCAACAAATCATCATCTTCATAATAGCATGAAAGCCGAAGAGAAAACCCCCAGTACCGGAACCAATAATGTCGCGACCCCGAACCCCGCGGGCCCGAGACCGCGAGCTGGACGTCGACTTAAAACCAAAACTATGAAATACCGAAGTTAAAAATTCCATTTGAACCAAAAAATGATAACACAAGGTTTTACAAATCCAAGATTAAATCAACAATGTACATCCAACATAAGCTCCACAGCTTATACCCAAAGGAATAAAATATACAATTCTTAATGACGTCAATAATGGTAAAACTATCCCCAAAAGGTTATACATTTAAATAATGTAAACCGATCCATAACAACCTGCCCCAAGATCTCAATCCTCTCGACGTCCTCCTTGAACCGCGAATCCTAATCCTTTTCCTCCTGGGGGGGTTAAGGAAAAACAAAGATGGAAATAAACGGGGTGAGAAAAAAAATCTCATTAAGTTACTAATGCAACTACATGACATGCTAATATGCAATGACCAATAGCAATTAACATAAGACAGATAGCAGCGGAATAATAAGTGACATGCTGACGAACAGTAACATCCAATAGTCAATCATATAAATAAAAATATAACTACAAATGAGAGGCTCCCTATCGCCAACCGTCCCATACCAGTTGGAAATAACGACCAGCTCATCATGCAACACATAAAGCTGAAATAAACACTCATAAGTGGATACATAGCCAAGGTTTCACCCAACTGAAGAACCAAATAAAGGTCGCTGCGCAGCTTCAATAATCAACAAATCATCATCTTCATAATAGCATGAAAGCTGAAGAGAAATCCCCGGTCAAGCGACCAATCAACCCATCAATCAAACAAACCATCTTCATAATTGCATAAAGCTGAAGAGAAACCCGGTACCGGAACCAATAACCAAATGAAGTGTCACAAGGGACGGGAGACATGCCACAAAGTCATGCTCCAAGTAAAGCTAAAATGCACACAAAGGAGCTAGCTCTTCTCAATCCAAGGCAATCTGGAGGAGGGTAATAATGGGGCAAAACAATGGTCAACATCACAATGGACTTGGCTGTGCCATCATAATGTTTCGCATCGCCCAAACACACACAAAATACCAGCTGGACTTTCAAATAAATGCTAAGTAATAAATACTAGCGTAAATAAACAACTTAAGGTTCCAAAGTAGGGAACCAATCCAAATAAGCACCATAAAGGTAAACCAATCCAAACAATCACCATAAAGAGACAATGATTACTCATGAAGAGTTTAACAACAACGATAGCAAGGAATTTCTCATAACAGAGTTCAAATAACAATAACGGTATTATTCAAAGGGGTCCACATTTTGATCATTAAAACAAGATGATACTAAAAACCAGGACCCATACAAAACACATCGAGTTACTCATAAAGAGTACTACCCAAACGGTCGCTCACAAATAACACAATGCTTATCACCACAATGACCCTAAACGTCTACTCATTACGAAAGTGTTCCCACATTTCCCAATAATCCATAACTAAATTTCATAACCCATATTCACAAAGGAACCAAGGCGAAACCACGCAAACCGATATTCCCAACTTGATCACAACGGACCGATTCTAAACACTTTGTCATAAGACACTAAATGAAATCTCAACATAATCTAAACCTGAAACTCACCTAAATAAACCACCTCATCTCGAAGAACTCAAAAAGGGCTTTAAAACGATAGTTTACTCGACTAAAACGGAGTCCGAATGCAAAAGTTATGGCCTCTGGAAGATAGAGCGAAAAACGAACGATTTGATCAAAGTAGGAAATACCATAAAACATCATAAGGGGGTATTGACAACCACCTAACACTCATTTACCGCTTATATAACTCTAACGTACTCCTTACACGGTTTACATAGGCTTACGGTTGACTTCTATTTGTTCCGGGTGATTACTTTTAAGTTATAAACATTTATGCCTAAACAGGGGTGCTCGGCCGAGCAGTTCTATATGACTCGGCCGAGCAACCTCGGCTCCAAAACTATGACTCTCTGGTCTGCTCCGCTCGGCCGAGTCAAGGGACGCGCTCGGCCGAGCACCTCCTAAATTCAGAAAAAAACGCAGAAGAACCCAGGTAACCAAATTTTACCCAAAACTTCACCATTTCTCTAATACTCAAAATCAAGACTTCCAATAAGCATAATAATGCACCAAAACAACTTGAGAACTTGAAATGGACCTAAATAACAACATCTAGCTACCCACAACAAGATTCAAACCCCAACATTCCCAAGAACACCATTTTTGACCAAAACTCAAATAAATTCCAAATAAATTCTAAACTCAACCAAACTTCAAATATAACCATCAAGCATTATCTAAGTATGATATGAACATTTTAGCATAAAAATGGGGGAAAAGTAACTTACTCGGATTTCTCAAAGTTGATGGATTTCAAATATTTTTGATTCTACGCGATCCTATCGACGATCTAAATAAGATTCAAGTTATGAGAAATGAGAGATAAAGAGGGGAAGATAGGTAGAATGTAGAGAGAAGAAAGGGGAGAAAACTTACCCAACCAAGGAGAGAGAGAGAGATTATGCTGGAAAAGAGAAATGAGGGGAGAGGGTGAAAGAGTAGGGAGGTGAGGGAGAAGAGAGGGAGTAGGGGAATTATTCCAAACTTACACTCAGGCCCCTCCTCTACACTACACGCAAATACTTACACTCCCTGCTAACAATTAAGACCCAACAATATTACACTAACCCGAATGACTCAAATAAAACGCTAAGCATAATTATGATGAACATAAAATGCACACAAAAATATTTAAATAAATAATAATTTAAATAAATAAATAAGCAAATAAATAAATAATAATAATTTATTACTAATAAAATAGAGCCTAGTTTTCGGGTCGTGACATTCACTCCCCCTTAAAGAAAATTCGACCCGAATTTTAACGAGACTTACCCGAAAGACCAAATAGCTGCGGATACGATAGTTCCGCCATTTCTCAAATTCCTCAATTATCCAATCTAACCCACTACAAGGTAACCTTACATAATGCTTACGATAACACCACTCTCGAACCGAATCATTCCATCATTATCTTCATTACTAATCAAAATTCATACTCAAATCGAAGAATCCGAATTATTTCCATGCATAATTCTCGAGATATCTCAAACTCGCCTTATCCATAACCTTAACTACACCGCAAAGGTACTTCCATTTGTAAATCGCATACTTAGTATTATTCCCCAGAAATTCAAAACACTACCATCTCGAGTTTAGTTAGCTTTTAAAATATGAAAGGCTAAAGAAATTTTCCATCCCCATAATATTCACCAAGGCTATATCTCTAAGGATTCCCATTATAGTGCTCTCGCTCTAGGTAGTACCTTAAACTAGAGGTGTAATGTAAACCCAAAATTTTAATACAAAATGTTCACTTAAATCTACGCCATAATATCATCGTCATAACACTCCAATCCTTGAAAGCCTAAAATAACTACGAATACTCAATAGTCCGAAAATGATCTAAATTTTATCTTCAAGGGATTTCCTCTAACTCCCTTTTTAGTTAATAACCTGTGCTCATATACCCAAGGAAATCAACAAATCTCAAATCCTCAATAGCTAACCCAAGTTAGTCTTTCACGCATACATTTATTGACCTAATGATACTTAGGCTCAATAGTACTACCATCATAATAAACCAATTAGCCAGCAACGTTCTAACTGACCCAATACCAAATCATGATATTCCGTAATTATGCCCCAGTATTGATACCCATTTCCTTCACATACCCTTGATCCATTCGGGAAACGCCACCAAGAAGGGATTTAGAACCATAGAACCACCATCTAACCAAAATTTCAAAATGCCTTTAACATAAATCGAGAAATTATTATTCTCCCAAAATGTACTTAGTCCTTTCTAACTTAACACGCTTACCACCATTAATGATCATAACTCCTACAACAAACTCGTCATCTATAACAAATCGTACACCTCTCCATATTAATCTATTCCGATGCATTCACGGAGATGTACTAAAAGTGACCAAAATTTCCTTAAGAGATCCTCATTGAATCCTCAACTCCTATAACCCAACCGATACAATATAGATATTGATCGAATTATCAGTACTACAATCTTGTACCACAACTGCAATTTAACCCCAAGCTTCTCCTCAAACACTAGGTACTATTCGGAAGAAAATGAAAATCTTACGAATAATAATTACACCCAACAAATTGACCGAAACTAAATACTCGGATTTCAATTAAGAAAAGATAGGTATAACTCTACCCAAATGAACGGTCTCAAACAGTTTTAAGAAATTAGGAATGGAGAATATAACAATCCCCTACAACAATAGATTAAAGCAATAATATCATCAAAATCTTGTAATAGCAACATGGCTAATTTAGCAGGTGAGACATAACCATACTTAAGCACATCATAAGCACATAAGACTTCATCAGATACCCTAAACTCCTCCATAGGAGTAGACACCTACAACACATAAGTCAAAGACTCAGAACAAATAAATGCAACTAAATGCACAGAAACACATAAATACGATGATCCTAAAATGCACGCGCTCGCTCTCATCACGCAAAATAATACCATCCTAAAATTATCCGTTACCTGGCGAGTGCTGATTGATTGCAAATACGCTACCCGAAACCTTGGGCTTCCCCGAAGCATCCCTCTTCTGACCCTGTGATAATCCAGTTCCTGTCCCCGATGACTGAACTCTAAACCTCGGACAATTTTTAACAAAGTGTCCCCAACTGACCACACTTCACACATTTTCCTTGCTTCTTCCAACACTTGTCTTCTGAGTGTCCTTTCCTCTGACAGTAGCTGCAGACTTTCCCATTTTGTTTTCTCTGATTAGTACCTTGACTTCCGACTGTTGTGCCCCCCTTAAAGTTGCCTTCTGAACCGAGTTTGCGCTCCAGAATTACCTCTGTCATCCGAATGTTGCTGTTGTGACTTACACTGCCCTCCTGCTTACCCGGGTTAACCATCCAGTCTTCCTTTTGTGTTTCCCAATATCCTGCTCAATCAAGTAGGCTCGATCTACCGCATCCTGATAAGTCTGAATCCGCTGTGCTATAAGCTGAGTCCGGATGGATGTCTTCAAACCCCTGATCAATCTCATCGCTTTTTCCTGCTGCTCGGTCCGCACAAGTATTCACAACACCTGGCTAATTCTGTGAACTTAGCTGAGTGCTGTGCTACTGACATCATGCCTTGTTCCAGCTGAGGAACTCAATCTCTTTCCGGTTTTGATTCACTAGAGAGATAAAATGATCCTTGAATTTCTCACGAACCACTCCCAAGGATATGGTACAAGAGTCACATCCCAACTGGTCTCAGTGCCTTCCACCAATGTTCCGCAGCCCCCACAAGCTTATAAGCTGCAAACAGAACCCTATCCTCATCAGTGCAACCAAAGACCTCGTAGATTTTCTCCATCGATTCTATCCATAGCTCGGCTTTCTTCACATCCGCTCACCGTCGTACTCACTTGGTTTCAACTTTAAAAATTGCTCCCACCCATATCGCGGAGGTGCTACATGTTCCTCTCTCGGACCTTGTCACGAATTGATTTCACGGCCGCTTCAAACCTCCCTTGAAACATTGCACGGTTTTCTTCCCGAAGATCATTCTGATTCTGAGTCCCACTGATGCCTTCACCAGCTCTTCTTCTAGCCATTACAAAAAATACCTGCATAAAATACTCATCGTTACTCACTCCGAACCCATCTACCCTCCTAGGTCATACTAGTCCACCTAGACTTATACTTAGAGCTAATGCCATAGCTCTGATACCAACTGTCGCGACCCCGGACCCCGCGGCCCCGGGACCGCGATCTGGACGTCGACTTAAAAAACCAAAACTAAATACCGAAGTTAAAAATTCCATTTGAACCAAAAAATGATAACACAAAGGTTTTACAAATCCAAGATTAAATCAACAATGTAATCCAACATAAGCTCCACAGCTTATACCCAAAGGAATAAAATATACAATTCCTTAATGACGTCAATAATGGTAAAACTATCCCCAAAAGGTTATACATTTAAATAAGTAAACCGATCCATAACAACCTGCCCCAAGATCTCAATCCTCTCGACGTCCTCCTTGAACCGCGAATCCTAATCCTTTTCCTCCTGGGGGGGTTAAGGAAAAACAAAGATGGAAAAAACGGGGTGAGAAAAAAAATCTCAGTAAGTTACTAATGCAACTACATGACATGCTAATATGCAATGACCAATAGCAATTAACATAAGACAGATAGCAAGCGGAATAATAAGTGACATGCTGACGAACAGTAACATCCAATAGTCAATCATATAAAATAAACATATAACAACAAATGAGAGCTCCCTATCGCCAACCGTCCCATACCGGTTTGATAAATAACGACCAGCTCATCATGCAACACATAAAGCTGAATAAACACTCATAAGTGGATACATAGCCAAGGTTTCACCCAACTGAAGAACCAAAATAAGGTCGCTGCTCAGCTTCAATAATCAACAAATCATCATCTTCATAATAGCATGAAAGCTGAAGAGAAATCCCCGGTCAGAAGCGACCAATCAACCCATCAATCAAACAAACCATCTTCATAATTGCATAAAAGCTGAAGAGAAACCCGGTACCGAACCAATAACCAAATGAAGTGTCACAAGGGACGGGAGACATGCCACAAAGTCATGCTCCAAGTAA